>ARYC01008762.1:0-26678 GCA_000711775.1 Oxytricha trifallax
GAAGGGGTTTTGGGGTTTTGATTATTATAATTATTATTAATATATAATAATTAATAATAATCATAATTTAAATTAATATATAAAAGTTTGGGCTGAGAAATTACAACGATAATATAAACGTGTTGGAAACCAAAAAGGAATTAGAAAAATAGCAAATTCTAAACAACTATGATTTCGATAATTTATAGTTTAATAAATTTTGATATTAGAATAAACTAAAATCATATCAAATAGTTATAAAAAGAAAAGCATAAAATGTTAATATGTTATCAAATGATTAAATTTGTAATTAGTTTGCTCATTTTAATTTCAAACTTATAAAGAAATATTTAGATCAAAACTTTCAAAGAATTTATATACATATGACAAAATTAAAAATACCCTTTTATATAAATTAAAATATTTCATAAAATTTATTGTCAGAATTAATCATTATCAATTGCATTCTAAATATATTATATCACAATTAAATATCTTAATTAATCATTATATAATCTAAATTTAAACTAAATGGAAACTACTGCTTTAAACCTTCCTGATGGTTTTAAAATAGAGTGCAATATAATATTTGGGTGCACAGAGGAAGGGCTATTTCACATTAAACTGCACAGACCCAAAAAGAAGAATGCTCTCAGTAGAGATATGTATCATAAATTACATGATTTACTGGTATATGCCAATAAACTATAATTATTAATTTACTCTATAAATATGATTGAGTTAAAGGGGATATGAATAAAATGCATATTAGTATCTTTATGACTACAAATACACATTGAGTGAGATAAATTTTATTATAGAGGAAGCGAGAGTAGTGCTAGTGTATGGAGCTAATGGAGATTTTTGTGCTGGAAATGACATGTAAGATTTCTTAAATAGAGAGCCAGAATGTCCTGTACGCATGAATAATTTAATGATGGCCTTTGCAACACTAGAGAAACCACTCTATTTTATTTGTTGATAAACTGTACAATACATTTAGAATAATCTTTATTAAAAATATCTCTCTATTTCTTCATTTAGGGATGTTCAGTAGGTATCACAGCTACCTACGTCACACACGCAGATTTCGCTTATTGCAGTCAAAACCCCAAAACCCTTTCAGTAGTTTGATTGAGTTTTTGATTGATAATAGTAGACTAATAGTGCATACTTTATTAGGGTTTTAATAGGGTTAATGTAGGGGTTTAATGTTTAAATGTAATGCATAGTAGTGTGTATTAGAGGGGTTTTATTTTTACTATTCACTCAAACTATACCTTGGCATCATGTGCTAATTTTCTAAATTTGATATCTCCTATCCAGTTGATCATTTAGTCTATTGTTTGCTCTGCTCTGTGGTCTGGTCTTAAGATAATCTGCTCAGCCATATCTTTCATTTTACCTTTTATCTTATTCTAGTATACATATTGCTGTATTCTCTGTTTTGAATCTTTCTCTCTCTTATAGCTATAGTAATCATTTCTTTGCATATCGCATTCAGCAATAATTGCTGCTAGAGCCCATACATCCCACTTAATATCACCATCTCTCCAGTCCTCCCTTTCTGGAAAGTATCCAGGAGTACCATAAACGTTGCCAAGTCCTGAAGCTTCAACTCTTTATGATCTATTGAAATCAATTATTACTACTCTGAGAGATGAAAATCAAGCATAATATTCTCAGGCTTCAAGTCTCTATGAACATACCCTAAAGTGTGCAGCTCTTCTATGCCTTTGCAAACATTTGTAAGAATAAGAGGTACCTACTTTGGAACTCTTTAATCTTAAATGTAGTCTCTTAAAGTCATTTAATATAGAGGGAGGCGAAAAGCAACATGATCTTGAGCAAGCAGTATTGCATCGAGCTTAATTATAAATCTGCACTGTCTATCCCTTGCTTTAGTAAGAGCTTAGTACTCATTGACAAATTTCATTTGATACTTGTCATCGCATTTAAAGTAGTTGAATGGATAAATCTTGTATGTGAACTACTTATCAGTTATGACCTTTTTCTCAAACTTGTCCTCAAGTATAAGATAACTTTCCTTACATACTTTAAGGTCAATTACTTTTAAAATTGGAAGCTTTAGTGCTTGTATCTTCAGAGTGATTTTCACTATCTCAGAAGCTGGAGGTTTCTAACTGCTTTAATAAGCTTATTTTCTTTCTTAACTCTTTGTTCCAAGGATTCTAAAGGGTCTCTTGGCTTTCTTTTTTGAAGGAAGACCTCACCAGTCTCAGGATCTATGACTTCAAACTTCTTGCCATGATGGTTTTATAGGTGAACTTTTAAATCCCTTGAATGGTTATATTGTTTATTGCAATAAGGGCAAAAATATTTTCCATCTATCTTATCATGCTTAAGATAGAGCTTTGGCTTGTTAGAATGCTACTCTAAGATATGACGCTTAAGAGCAGATTTATAAGTGAAGTTCTTCTCACACTCTTCACATAAATGTAATGCTTTAATTTCTTTTTTCTCTTCCTCCTCTTCAACCATTTTTATTGGAACTTCGCATTGAATTTCTTAGCTCTGCATTTCTATTTAACAACTGAATTGTTTGTTATTCAAAGTCTGAGACCTAAGGTTAGAGAATTTCAGGTTCGTACTAGGTAAATGCATCACAAGTCTCAATTTTCTTTTGATTCATGAAGGAAAGTTTTTGCTGGCTAATGCCAAGTAATGCCGCTTTTCTTAGTAAGTTGCCGCTCATAAATACTATTAATAATTATATAAGCTGTTTAAATTCTACCTTTATATGCAAGTAAGAGCATATCCTCAAAGATTTAGATAGGTTTAATGGGAACAGAGTGAGAGACATTAGTTTTATATTTCTAAAATTTTGAGATAATTTATATATTATTTCATCCATTTTATAAATTAAAATGCACCTAAATGTGTTTTGGGGAGTTAGGTGGTGCTCCTAAATATGTTCTCGTAAATTTAGGAGGGGAAGTTTTAAAATTTAATTTTTTTAATGCACCACCTAATACGGTTTTGAACTTTAATTTAACCTCCTAATTAAGTTTTAAATAAATTAGGAGCACCACCTAATTAAATTAATTACTATTAGGAGCAATTTAATGGAGAAAGTTTGATAAAAATGGAACTCAAACTCTGAAACTTGGAGAAAGTTCCTCCATCTTTATCTATTTATCTGATTCAGGTTGACCTCCAAGTGGATCTCCCTATTTAGTAGAAAAATTTTAGTAAGTTTAGAATGGATATCCATAATTTTAAATTTCATTAACATTTATAGAAACTGGAAACAAGATGGAGTCTATGAATGATGCAATGAAGAGAATTTAATCTCAAGATTTAATAGGAAAATTCAGAAGTAAGGAAGATCTTTACAGATACTTGGTATAGCAAGGTAAGTTTTCACTTATAACTAACTTATTAACCATAGTTGGATTGTTCTTGCCAACACAGGAGGGAACAAAATTATCATTCTTAAAAGCATTGTTAAGTGAAGAGAAAAAAGCTTTTAAGTCTAATGAAATGAGAATGATCGAGATACCTAACTACCCTGAAATATCAGTGACAAACCTATATGACGATGCTATGAGTGATCCAGACGTAGCCTCTCTACCGACCATCAAAGCTACAGCTCTCAAATAAGTTGACAGAGAGAAACTTCTTCTTTGGTGTTCATGCAACTCTGAAACCTGAGTACTTAAATGAAGTTATTTAAGAAGCTCACAAGAAACGATACAGCATCTCTCCTGAAGAAAAAGACAAGCAAGGTATTAAAATAAGTGACACCTGGCAATAGGAACTTCAAAAGCATCCTTTCATCTCAAGTAAACTTAGTCTTCTAACTTTATAGAAAAACCTGGTACTGCTATATACTTGATAAAAGAGCGCAGCAAATTAAACAGAGAAAGAAAGTCTCAAGTAAAACATGAATTGAGTAAGAGGCTCTTCAAAGATTATAAAAGCCAGAAGAGATAAACATAGATGCAGGAGCTGACACTAAGAAAGAAACATGGGCCCAAGCAAGCCTTAAGAGGAAGAAAAGAAAGAGAAGCCAAATTCCTTTACGGGAAAATTTAATATTTGAACTTATTCATTCGTTTAAATCTAAAAATTATTTATAAACACAAAATCTCCCTTCTCTTGCGCATACTTTAACTTTATCGCTGACTCTCTTAATAAAATCTACTGTATCTATCTTTAAGTCGTGAATCAAGTAATAGAGTAGCAATTTCTAATAATGACCTTTCAATAACCCCCAATATAATTCAATTCCATTGAACTGAGGACTGTAGGGAACATTAAATACAGGTGTTATGTTTAACCTTTCATATTCTTTCCTTGTATCTTTAGTTTTATGGACAGATAAGTTATCTGCAAACAGAATAATCTTTTAGTCGGCGTACTTATCTCTGAGTTATTATAAGAACTTTATGTATTATTCGGTCTTTATTGAGCGAGGGTGGATAACATAAGTCTCGAGGCCATTATCTTCGCTTATTCCACCAAGAATTGCATGAGTTTAAACATTAACCTTTTAATCATATAATTCAATGTAGCTATATCTTTTATACCAAGACCCTGATATGAAGGTATTAAACGTGAATACTGCCTCATCAGCGTGTATGAACTTAATATTATTAGTAATAGCCCTCTGCATTTAATCGAATATATAATTTAAATTATCCTTATAAAATGGAACATTAAAGTCAATCACTCTCTAAATGCGATTGACTGTCTTGTAAGATATTCCATTATTTTTATATATGTTAGCTATCGATTACGCAGATATATGAAGCTCAGGAAATTGGCGATGAAACATCACAGCCCTCTAGGCTAAAGAGAAATGAGCCCAGTATTTAAGAGTCTTATCATTAATAAGATAGTCAATATGATGCTGCTAAAATTTTCGAGGTCTTTTAGGCTTAGAATTAAGCTCCTATCTCTTTAAATTCAATGCTAATAGACAGTGAGACCTCACAGTTACAGGAGATTTATGAAGTAGCATTGCTATTGATGTATAATTAAGAATAGGTCTGAGTTGATCACCATATTAATCACATCCATAACGCAACTTAAACAATAAATACATATACTCACTGTCAAAAACTGACCCCAAACCTCTCATTTACTCACTTAAAATACTAATATTTAAACATTAAACCCTACATAAACCCTACTAAAACCCTACTAAAACCCTAATAAAGTATGCACTAATAGTCTACTATTATCAATCAAAAACTCAATCAAACTACTGAAAGGGTTTTGGGGTTTTGAGTGAAGATGCATTTTTCTACACACCATTCATGAGTCTGACTCTAGTCCCAGAGGGTTTGAGCTCCATTAAGTTCCCTGAATTTATGGGTCGGAGAAAAGCAAATGAGGTGCTCTATACTGACTAGAGAGTGACTGCCTAAGTTGCCTTAGAATCAAGATTTATTATTGTAGAAATACATTTGAATTTGGAAAATTAAATATAATTAAAATAATAATAAATCAAAATCGTGGCAGTTAAAGTTGACCAATTTGAACGATCTAGGGCTCATTCGATACATAATTCAAAATTAGCTGGACTATACTATTGGCGGTACTATTTTATCGCATCCCCAGAGCGAGATAACTTCACATTAATGTGAGGGCATAATTTAATGAATTTAGATGAGTTTAATTAAAGTGAAGTTATCTCGCTCTGGGGATGCGATAAAATAGTACCGCCAATAGTATAGTCCAGCTAATTTTGAATTCTGTATCGAATGAGCCCTAGATCGTTCAAATTGGCCAACTTTAACTGCCACGATTTTGATTTATTATTATTTTAATTATATTTAATTTTCCAAATTCAAATGTATTTCTACAATAATGGAATTATTAAGAAAGTAGATTTACCCAATACTGAATCTATAATTACTGAGATTGATAAATTGCCCTTGCTCAGGAAACTACTTATAAGTTATATTGCATTTAAACAAATTTATAATGTTATTTAAGTAAACTAACGCTTTTGTACTTTTTTTATAATGGCGATCCTAAGACAGTTTAAAATGCCAAGCGTTTATTGATCCAAGCGCAACCAATGGCTCGTTACCAAGCGCACAATTTACTAGAACAGCGAAATGTCCAGGCTTCAGAATTAGCTCCTGGATTTAAGGATCATGTTAGAAAGTACATGTCAAAAAATGTCAAATAAAGCAAGCCAAAGCAGTAAACTACAAAAAATAGTAATAACGAGGAGAGAGCTAAATTATGAGATATTTATTGATATATTTTGAATTAAATTTGATCAAATTAAGATAATTGAAATATAAGAACTAAGATTAGATAATTTATTAAATGACGTATTAAGTTTGTCACTTGTTTAAATGACAAATGACATTTAAAATTAATTTTTAAATTCATATTTAAAGTATAATTAAATCAATTTTTAGATTAATAATATTTAATTTAGATATTTCTATATACATTAAAACAATAGATTTCTGATGAAAATATTTTCTCAATATTCTATTATATTTTTGGAATAGATTCTTATCATAACATTGAATAATAACTATTTTATTATTGTATATATAATTATCATTATAAAAATGAAAAATTACCTATCTTCAATGATTTCGAATAAGTTGTCATCTATAAATTCCTTGAAATTAACTGTGCTCTCTGCTTTGGCTTTGACCACTCAGGCATGTTCCGGCTCAGAGACATACACTTACTACTATTATAATTACTATAATGGGTAAACTCAATCCTAGACCTACTATAATTATGATACTTGCAATGGTAGTTATTGTTCCAGAGATCTCTATTCATTAAATTATTTTGTATTGAAAACAAATTTATTGATGATTGGTCTTAAAATAGAGGAGATTTGCAATTTTTATAATCAAATTTAAGTATATAAATTGTGAAAGTAGCAAATGCTCTGATTACATCTGTAAATCACCACTAGAAGGATGGGCTATATTCCTCATTGTATTCTTTTCAGTGATGTGCTTCTTTACCATATTGAGATGTATCGTGGTGCAGTGCAGAAAGAAGCCTGTAAGTCTCACCGTTATTAGAAATCAAGATAATCGTCACATGCTTCAATATTAAAAACTTAAATCAGGTTTTATTATACATTTAATAATTATGAATATGACAACCACAACCCAGCTTCAAGACCAAACGCTCAAGACAACCAAAGAGTGTTAGTTAATGGCATCCGTGATACAGCTTCTGGAACCCCACTTCTAGGCCAGGCAGTTAGCAACTAATCCCTCACAAACCCCAACGCTTTTTATTAAATTGGAAACCCACAGAATTAAATTCCTTATGGTGGTCAAGCTGCTGCTTACCCCGTGTACTATGCTCAACCATAAGGTGCTGCTTACCCTATCTTATTTTAATATTAACTGCTTTTATGGCTTTGAATTCTCAAAATTAAGATTATGACATACACCTCATGTTTTTATTCTATAATTTATCTATGGCATGAACATGCCCTATGGTGTTCAAGACCCCTCTTTACAATAACAAAACTTCTAAGTTTTGAACTAACAACAAAACATGGCACCTGCCCCCAACAACCTCAACCAAAATCAGCCAGCTCAGTTTATGTGAACAAGTTAATTTGAAAGATTCTTTGTTCTTATTTAAACAGCGCTTACTACTATATTCATCAATTTATAATAAATTATCATTAAGATCTATATTTGGGTGATAATACCGGGACGTCCCAGCATTATCAGGACTTCCCTGGAGTATCAGGACGTCCCAGGATCAACACGTCCCGAACTCATCAGGACGTCCCAAATTATATATTATTGTAAAAAAAAATTTAAAACTATAACACAAAGTATCTAAAAATTGACTCTATTAGAATCTTATCAGCCTTGGTCAAGGGGTGTTACCCTTAGTATGTAAGGAATGCCAGAGCTCATCCTTATATACCAAATTAAAATAATTAACAGCAGCGGCCAATGAGCGTTAGCACCTTTTGAAGAATCGGAGACAACACCTCTAAAAATATTTTTAAAGGTAATATGAATGAATAAGTGAAAAAAAATAATTTTGAATCGTTAACAATAATTAACATAAATACACATGGAACTATATTAATACAAAATCATTAAAGATCACATAGCACATGATACATGAGAATTAATTTTTTAATTAGAAGGATGTGACATGCTATCAATTAATTTTTAAAGTTTGAAATTCTAATAATTACTATAATCAAGTATACTTTACTAGAGAAGTATATAGAAATGCTTTTACGATTATGATAACAACCAATGTCGCACAGATAAGCTTTAAAAAATGGTTTAAAAAATTCTAGTCCTAATACATACTCTTTGCAAGTATTGCGAGAGATCCTATTTAATTTTTTCCTAATATTAGAAATACCAGTGAAACTTTTGATGATATTATAAAGTTTTCGGATTAAATCATGTGGCTTATCTGTAATAAAGCTTTCTGGGATGTTAGAATAATTATTAAGACATAATTAAAGCTCAAGATAGCTATCTTTTATAAGGTCATGTACAGATGAACGAGGGTTAAAATTAAGAAAATAATTAATTTTTATTTATTTAAAATAAACATATAAATATAAATATATCTAATGTTTGCATTTCTGTATCCTTATTATCTAAAAATTAAATTCAATATTAATAAAGAATTTCTCAACAATATATAAAATAAAGCTTAATACAATTCTGTAATTATTGATAATAACTTTTTTGAATAACTTTGTAATTTATATTTGATATAAATAAAATATATTTTTATAAAATATAATGTATTTCAGCAATATGTTAAACTGTATTGAAATGAATAGGTTTATAATAATCAGCTTTTTATTAAAAATTTTATGATTTATTATTAATAAGAAATTATATTTAAAAGAAATAGTAATTTTTATTTTTTTACACTTATATATAATTTGGGACGTCCTGGTAATTCTAGGACGTCCTGATACTCCTGGGACGTCCTGGTATCAACACCCAAAATAAGTATTTATTTCTTAAGAACATCTAAATTCAAAAATTTCTATTCTTTTTTTTTTTAATAAAAAATTCTATGCAATTGTTGACTCCATATATTATATTTTTAATTGACAAATTAATTATCATTTCATAATTTTGAAGTGGATAAAGTTATTAAAAACTTATTAAAGATATCCTATTTATAGTTTTTTTATTAAATTTGTTATAATTATTATGATTAAATGAATACCACCCAAACATATGATGGAGCAATAAGTAATTTATTAAAAATATCACTTTTAATATACTACTTGATAGTATTTAAGAATAAATTAAGTTGTGCGCTTGACTTGGTATGACTTATAAAAAAGATTTGTTAATGATATTAAATAATCAAATTGTTTACTATTAATAATAAATCAAATTTATCATAATTATAATTAAGTAGGGCTGAACATGATTAAAATCTGATAAATTTAATTAAGTTTAAAAAAATTTAGATTAATTAAAAAAATTTAGTATTATTTTTTATTTCTATTAATTTATTATAGACTATAGTATATTTATTTCAATATTTTTCTCCCAATTTTACTATTATATTATTATTATTTTATTTACACAATTATTTATTTCTTGATTATTTTTTTAATTTTATAAGTTATAAAATTATATATTTGGGGTAATTTGATAGATTTTACATTTAAAAATTGCTAATTTGTTCAATATATATTATAATTTTAGATTTAATTCAATACTTGATGGTAAATATTTTTACTAAAATCTTAAGTTTTTATTCAAATTAGTTTTGCAAAATGCTGATTTCATAAGTGAAACTACTAATGTTCATATTGTTTCAATAAATTGATAAGTTTCAAGATTAATTTGAAAATAAATAGTTAATTTTCTAAATTCATGATTGTCAAAATGTTGCTACATATATATATATATTTTCTTACAAAAAAATTTACTAGTCTAATTTAAAAAACATAATCTTTTTGAGATAATTATATATTGGCTAAAATAATTACCTCTTAATATAAATAAGTCATAATATGAATAAAATTGAAGGAAAAAATCCTATAAAATTTGATTATACATTACATAAAAAGAACAAATTTAGAATAAATCTATATTTTAAAAATGAAAAATAATACTTGGGATAGAATTTAAAATATAGTTATAGCTTTTATAGTAATATTGGTTCTCATTATGTATTTTAACATAGGTAACCTTTTCACTAATAAAATGTTATATAGTTTGGTTTTTATAGTAATTATCACTGCTTTTTATAAATAATATATTCACTTGTTTCTAATTTGTGTAAATTATGATTTAACTTAGTTATGAATAAGAGTTGTATGAAAATGCGATATCCGTGGCTCTTGGGAGGCAATTAAGGTGATACAATAATTTAAGCAATGGATATATCAAACAAAAATGGGGATATTGCTATTGGAGGATATTCGAGAGATCTTAAATAGTGAAATTAAATTTCACTAAATAAAATAAAATTTCTATAAAGTTTATAAATTAGATCTGGGAGTTGTTTCAAGTGATAGCAACACTTTTATTGGATTGATGCCATCATCTGGTTTAAATTCATATTTTGTTTTTAATTTTATTAAAACTTTACATGTTCGGGGTGTTTATTTATATTTAATATAAAGATTTTGAGTACAAATGGATAAAGTAAACTACCTAAAGTACTAATACCCTAAAGACAATAAGTTTAGTGTAAAAATATTTAAATGTCATGATAGTTAGTAAGTGTTTCGCAGAAAATAAAATTGAAGTTTAAGATTTTAACCCCAAAACTCTTTTTCTTAGAAATTTATTGAGAAAAAAATTTACTTTACAAACTCTAATCCTTCATTAATTAGCCCTAAAATATCTATAAATTGGTTTATCTGTAAAATCTTAAAAAGTCTCAATGCTTATAGCTAAATTAAATGTTATTGAGAAATATAATATTCAAAATTTAAACAGGCAATAATAATTATATCTATCTGGTCAACTTAGCTCCAATATTATCTCTGTTCAACATTAAAATAATAAAAATGATAACAATTTTAGCAGGAACTATTATTAACAATACCACCCTTTAACTTTAAAATATTGGTCATATGATCATATAATATTAACTTTAAATTCATTAATTTTCATGAAATTATTAATATTTAAAGTTTTCATCCAACTTACGACTATCTCGTTGTCCTGACCGAGTCTCCAATAGCCATTATTATAATAGATGTAAACAATGGGAATAGACTAAAATCTGAAGTAATTTTTTTATATAAAATTAAAAAAGATTTTGAAATCAGTATTTCAAGTTATTAATTAAACTTAATTGATTTGGAAAAATAAACCTAAATAAATAATTAAGATTTTCATTGTTAGTTAAAATTAAATAAATATTTTGATGTTTTGAGTTTATTTTGAACGAAAATCTAAGAAAATAAAATTACAATTGAAAAATTTTTATAGCATCTCTAAAAATTTGTTTTCCAATTATCAATAAAAGAATATAGCATAAAAAATCTATTGTAAGAAGCAATAATATTACTGCTAATATTTGTAAATCATTGCTTTTAAATCTATATGTCAAATAAAAAAAAGATTTCAAAAAAATAACTTAAAATCTGAAAATAATACTCTATTATATTTAAATTTGTTTAAATAAATATCGTATGTATACTTCTATTATATAAATCTGCTAAAAATATTGATAGTACAAAAATGACTAATGCTCCTGGTGAGATGATTTTAATACCAAACTCTTTTTTATATGCTTATAATAGATATATAATTAATTTTTATATATAAATTAAATGTAAACTCTAATTACATATACATGACGGTTCCTGTTGATGGGTATCGGCCTGCAGTAGCAATATTTAACTTGATTTATTTTTTTTGAGAATATTAAATAATTAAAATTCTTCATCCAAAAAAGGAAATATTTTAATAATTTAAAATTGATGGATGTGTCTTCTAATGAGATTAATAATTTAAAAATTATAGCTTAAAATATTTTCGAGTACATATAAAATAAACTTAAAATTAAAACAGATATAAGGAGTTAGTTAGCAAACTTTAAAATAAAAATAAACTGATAAAGGTATAAGTATTTTAAGAGTTTTTATCTATTTTTTAGAATATTTTTTGTGTCTTGCCATATGCATTGTAAATGCTATTTTTTTAATAAAAATTAACAAATAACTCTATTTCATTGTGATTAGGAGTAACTTATTGGTATAACAATTTTCACATCAAAGTCTTCCGTAATAATTAAGTTATTAACTAAATTTTAGTGTCCATCAACCAAAGAGGAGAGCCTTTTGTTTTAAGCGGTATTAGATTTTAATTTTTTGTTAATACTTTATTCTGTTCTTAAATTTAATTATTAATCTTTCCGTTAATTAAATTAATTTTTTTCTACCAGAACTATGTGATTTTTATATAGCTCATTAATAATTATCCCTCTCTTAAATACCTCAATTTTTTAATTGAATTAATTTAAGGAGTTTATGTAGTTGGATTATCTATGAGTACTCAAACTATATTTCTAGGCAATAATAACGACTTATATTTAGGATTAATTTAAATATTAATCTGTTAATTTAAAAAAGCTTTTATAATCATCAATTAATGATTATTTTGATAAAATAAAGGAGGTGAGGCCTCAATACCTCCAAGCTTTGAGGTCTGTCAATTTAAAATATAAAATATAACTTTATTAATACATAGATATATATAATCATGTCATAGTGTTGTCAAATTAAACCTTGAGGCAAATACTCTAAGTCTAGATTGGTTAATTGTCAACACAGATAAGCCATCTAAAACTTAAATTAAATTATTTCTGCATTTTAATAATAGAAATTGAGGATTATATTTATGCTAATTACAATTAATCATCTGGAGGTTAGGTTACTAAAAAATTTGGGTTGAAAACCTAAGTTATGATTAAAAAAATATTAGAGAAGTTTCCTGGCTTATAAATTATTTTTATCAACAACTTTTTCTTTATAAATTTTAATTTCCTACATTTAGAAATGACTTTTTAAAAAATATTTTTAATAAAGTTGTGCTTTTCTATTAATTATTGTTTTGTTCTTTATACATTCTATTTTATTTTTTGTACTCTTTTGTTCAATCTCAATATATTTTTTTCCTAAATTTATCATAATTTATTCATAGTTATTTTCTTAAACAAATTAAACACTCAAATTTTTGAAGCCGTTCCATAATGTTAAACTCATATCTCCAAGAATTATTTTGTTAAAAAAATATTTTTAAATAATTTTATTCATAATTTGCCATAATTACATATAAAATATATATATGCTAAGAAACTTTCCCCCCAAATTTGCATAAGCTCCAAGTGATATAAATAATAGTTTAAAAATAATATAATTATGATACTTCAATTCTCTTTGGTTGTTCAGTTACAGGTTGGGATAATCCTGGTCCTAGAATTTAAAACCTGTAAAACATATATCAATTGTTGAGAAAATCTTTTTAGTTAAATTTAAGTTTTAAATTAATTTTTTAATAAGTTTTCTGGGTCAAAAATATCAATTACTTGAATATGATCTTATTTTAACCAAATAACTTAGGGAAAACTCTTGTTATTAAGAAAAGTAATCAACGAAATTAATATCTTGTCTTCACATAAAAATTGCAAAATAAACTAAATAATTTTAATTTTAATCTTTTTGTTATTCATAAACACACAAATATTGCTTGTTATGAGTGAAAGAAATATATTAACTAGAAATAATCGTTAACATCCACTATTTTATTCCCAATATTATAATATCCTAAATTTATTTGATAAGATCTATAGAATTTTTATTGTATAATATATATATATATATATATTGGGGGGGGGAAAGTTTCCTGCACCGTTTTATGATAAAAAAAAATTTTTTGGGAAGTTTCCTGCACTTTTTTTAAAAATATTTTTTTCAATAAAAAATATTTTTATTACAACTATAATGCAACTTCTGAACGAATTTTATTGAATTAATTATACTTAATTTAATAATGAATTAGTCAATAAATCATTTTAGATTCCAATCTTTGACATATTTCATCTGATATTTTTTGGTTTTTGTGTCTTAGCCATTATATTGTCCTCTCATTTTTAAAGTAATTCTAAGTATTTTATCCAATTGTTATTTAAATTTCAATTCAATTTATATGTTCTTTTAAAATTTATATAAAGTTAGACTATATTTTTTGAACTACTTTTATTTTGTATAAAAATCCTATTAATATAAGTGAGTCATAAAAAAATTTAATTTTATGATTTATATTAAATTTTACATAAAATAAAAAAAAAGTGCAGGAAACTTCCTCGAGTGCAGGAAACTTTCCCCCCCCTATATATTTAATTAATATATGTTCAATCTTTTATATATATAAACCTCAATTCTGTAATATATGCACTCTTAAATTTTATATTTAATTTTTAATTGAATATTAAGACCTATTGAGTTTAGTTCCCTTTTGATCAGATTTTGATGGACATATATTTATTTCAAGACAAGCTATATTTATCTGTATTTCTTATAAAATCTATAAATAAATAAAAAAATTATATAAAATTTAAATCTATTAAGATTGCACTATAATTGATTAATATATTTAACATACTAATTCATATAAATATTAAACGATTATTATGAAAGTTAAAATAAGAAAGCCATTTTATTGATGATTTTCCTTAGTAAATTAATTTCTTAATGAAAAAGGTTTTATATTTAATAAAAAGAAAGATGTAGTAAAATAACTTCAACCGTGTTTAAACTATAATCAATCTATTAAAAACTTTTGCTAATCTAACAAAAAGAGAACATAATAAATTCTCTAAAAAATTAGAAATGATTAAATATAATAAATAATTCACTAAACTTATAACTTAAATACTTAAATTTATTTTAAGGTTTTAAATGAGAGTAATGCGCTTTTATTTACCTGACATGCCCCCACAAAGATTGCCAACTACAATTTCAGCTTATCCAATTTTAAACTTTGATTTTTATGCAGGGGTTTCAGATGATGCACAGTGCTAAGATTTGAAAGCTTTAACCACTTCATAACTCATACTAAGCGGATATGATAAGTTAAAAATCTTTTTTCTATAAAAATACTCTGAGTATTGGTATGCAATTTTTACAAAGAAATAAAATTTAATTTGTTAATATTAATTATGTATATGATTCGGCAACTCAAAAGACATTAATCAGTGTGATAAATTTCAAAAATGATGACACGATAGATTACACAGTCAAATATTTGCAAACAAGCCCACTGATAGGATTTAATTCTTATAAGATCAAGATTATTGATATTAATGTAATCTATAAATGCAAAAATATTTAATACCTTATTTGATATAATATTTTAATTTTTTTATTGATTCTACTAATTATTACTTCACAGGATCTACATGGGGAATTAAATATTTTTTAATGCTCTTCATTTTATAACTAAGGGAATGCCTGATTAAATAAGCTATTAAATATAAAAAAATCCTTTTAAAAAAGTGATTAATACTAATTAATTTATAAAAATGATTGTGCAGATAGTCTATCTTATTCGGTTGGTTGCACAAATAAAAGATATTTAATCATAATCTGAAAAATTTAGAATATTTAATTTATTTTGGTGTGATCATGAAACTAGATTCAGACGAATTGTGCAGTTCCTTCCCACAAACTTTGACTACAGAGAGTGGTGTATTAAGTCACATGCCAAGTACAAAATTTAAAGAAATTAGTGGTCTTTTCTTGTCATATGGTAAGTGGCTTGTAGAGAGAGAACAAATTCAAACTCTGGATTTATATATAAATAAGAGTAATTTTTTATTAATATTATGTTTGAAATTCAAATTGTCATACTACTTTTAAATAATAATTAAATGTAGATTTAGTAGGGCAGAGTAAATTTGGGCCTAATTGTTGTAAATATGAAATTACTAAACCTACCACAAAGAGAAGGATTAATTATTAGATAATATTTTAAATAATTGTAATATAAAGGTAGTATATAATAGACACTCCGATGATAAGCATAAACTTTGATCCATTCAAGATTAATAAATAGTTTTTATATAAAATTATTAATGAAACATGTGATGACTTGAGTTTTACCTACACTAATAAGTTATCAAGTGGCTCTAGCTTGCCCTCCTATATAGCTGTAACTCCACCTAAAATAAACGTGGGTATTACTAGTGATTCAAATTTAAAAGGACTTAAAACAGTTAGAATTTAAGCTCAGCTTACTATTAAAAAGGCCTTTTTTAAAATAATTTGATTCACAAAATATCTATTGTCCTTATGCTTATTTCTTGTTATATTTATCATTAGAAAATTAATATAATTATAATGGGTAAGAAGAGTACATCGATTACGAGATTTTGTTTAAATCAACAGATTACGAGAGCGAATATGAAATTTTTAATTAAATTATCTATTAGTTAGACTATAGATTGAAAAATAAATATATAAAATTACTTAAATATTAATTTACTCTATTACTATCCCTAATTATGAATATATCGTTGGCTAGAACAAATTGACTATTATTGCAATATAAAATTAAAAATAGGTATAAATATATTTTAAATCATTATCTATTATTTTAATACTTTTGATGATTTTGTAGCCACCCCAGACGGCTATCCAATAATAAATTTAATTATTAAATGTTCATTATTTATAAGTAAATACATCACACAATTAAAAATAATGTACTTTTTAGCATTATAAAGTGGAGGTAACTATGATACATCAGTGATAACGTTTACTAATGCAACTGAAATCAATAAAAAAATTGAAATATATACGAATGATAATACTAAAAAAGATATGAAACTTAGAGTTATAGCAAAATTTTCATAAAACACAGCTAAGTATTACTCAATTTAATTGAATTTACTTGTAAAATAACCTTTTTAAAAGGGATGTTATTAGAATATATTTACAAAATCTATTATCATTATAGGCTTATGCAGATTTTACCTTGAAAATTTTAGATTAATGTTACAGACTATCAATAACAACTCAACCTATTTGCTTATATTAATATATTATGCAAATTCCAGAATTCCATTGACTTATTTCAATTTATTTAATTAGTTTAACTATCTTGGATCAGGTATACTACGTAAATGACAATGCATAAACTGTTTATGGAAACAACCCTAGCAACCCCTGGACCCTCTCTATACCAGCATGTGCCCCCCTAGTATATTCTTTTTAGTTTCTTACTATAAGTCCTAATTCAAGCGATTTGCTGCTGATATCCACCTCATCTAGTCTAATGACTATATTTTATTTAAATAGAATAATACAATTTAGTTATAATCATTTTGTGTTTTGGCCTAATATATAGTTAATTCTTAAAATTTTATATTTAGCAAATCATAATCAGATTTAGGAGAATATTAAGTAAAAGTTATAGGTAAAGCTAAAACTGGGAATATCACTGCCTCGGTAAATTTCAATATCAATGTAAGATGCAAAGTTAGATTTTATTTGCAATATATTACCAAATATTCCTAAATTATTTAATAATATTCATAATATAATTAGATTATTAATACCAGTATTGCTTGAAAGTATGAGCTTCAACTATTTTTATATAAAACCATGTAAAATATATTTCAATTGTTTAAAATTAAGATAGAAACTACAAGTTAAAAACTGCACTTCCTATAAATTATAAGTAGAATTTATATTTATATTCCCATGATTGTTTAATTTCAAGAATTTAAGAAAGATCCCCATTGCTAAGTTCCTGTCACTTACTCTGGTAAATTATTATATTTTAAATTAATTAAAAATATATTTAATTGATGTAAATATTCTATATTTTAGTACTTTATTTTCAGAATTTAGAATGACAATAAATATAATATTCAAATATTATTAGTCTGCTAGGTTCATTAATGGAACAGAGATGATATTTTTATATTTTTTTTAAAAAAATATAAACTAATATAATTAAAACTAAATGACCTACGGAGAACCAATCAGATTCCTACCTCTAAATAGAATCTTCGCTACAGGAACTTTTAATGAAGATTTTGTTGGATCTTACTAGATAGAAATTTCCTAATTTATTTTTAAATATGATTTTTTGATAATTGTAAAATTAATGACTAATATCATTAATAATTAAAAAATTATTATAGAACTACAAGGATTAATATAAGACATAAAATACAATATAAGCTCAAGCTTTAAATTCTTTATCAATATAATCGCTGTAAATTCAACTGAAGCTATTTCAAGAGCAGATTAACTATTTTTATATATAATTTAGTATTTTAAAATTAACTTTCAATTGAAGAGTTTACTGTTTATGCAGGGTAGACTGATACTTAATATAAAAGTTTATGTTTTAAATTGATAACATATTTAAGTTGAAATGTTCATATTGTTTTATTTATTTTTAATTTATTTACTTATCCTTTTCCATAGAGAGCAGGAGATGATTAGTATATCTTAACTTATGAAGATAGAATAAAAATCTTACTTTTTATTTTTTTATTGTTATTCTTTTTTATGCTTTTTATAAATTAATTGACATAGTGTAAAATATTTTATTTAACTATATAAAAATTACAATGAAAAAATATTTAATTAAGTTTTTGAATTTCTATTTTTCAAAATAAATTTAGATTTTACTGCTACATAATATAAATTATACTTTCCAATTTAATAAAGATGAAATTGCTCATTTTATGATTATTTAAACATAAATTATTATTGACTATATCATCTTCAATACATTAAGATTATTAGGACTATCTAGTGTTAATTAATTATATTTGAGGGAAATGATTTTAATGATTTAGTTATATTGAAATATTCCATTTAATTATATTATATTATCAGAAGATTATGATCATCCACAAATATATTAATTTAAAATTTAAATTATTACATATTGTCCTAATTAAATTTATAAATTATAATCCCCTATATCAATAAAAATTAAAAATTAATAATGATATATTATTATTTATACGTTTTTAAATACATAATGGGTTTACTGATGATGAATTTATTGTACCTTAAAAAGAGGGAAAGCTGCTATTTTAAAGTAAAACATTATTTATAATTTAGATTAACTTTATTTAAATTAAAATTATGGAGATGTAAAAATCAATATTCGTTTTAAGTAATTAAAAAAATAATAAAAAACTATATTATTTTAAGACTTATATATGAAATTAATGATAAAATTATTTAAGTTTTTTATTTAGTTTAATTCAAAATATATTCATTATATTGAATTGAAGAAAAATAAATAAAAAAATATGTTTATAACTATCCTTGATAATATATCAATCAAATAATTGTTAAAGAAGTAACTTTTAATAAAACTTTTATGTATTTATATTCCTTCATAAATTATTTAATTTATCTAATAAATAAATTTTAGTATTAAGCGAGTATATTTAAAATTTGGAGTCAGTTAAAATCAAATAAAAAAGAGATCAATTAAAATTATGATCATCTCAATACACATGAGTTAAGATCAAACAGTCAATAATTTGAATTAACTTTGAGTGGATCTTTATTTAACTTTAATTAATAAATCAACATCTAAAAATGGAATTTATGTTTTTTTCTAACTTTTCTGATTTTTTGTATTTTTTGTTCATTGATCAAGTAGAAGCTGTAGCTGATCTTCAAGTTTTTTGATAATTTTCATAGATATCTTCAGGGTATCTTCAGGATATCTTTCTCAAAGATTGAGTAGAGTGTGGAGTCCAACATCAACAAAACAGTAGTAATAGCACTAATAATCTCAAAATCAAGCATTATTATGAGTCTGGGATTTTTTCAAAAACATCTTGTTTTTCTAAAATTAATAGATGTGATACCAAATGTAGAAGATGATAATGAAGATAATGTTGACAAAAACTAAGAAAAAATCAGTGATGTAAAATTTTGAAATTCTCTAAAATTTCAACCAGACTCATAATAATGCTTGATTTTGAGATTATTAGTGCTAATACTACTGTTTTTGTTGATGTTGGACTCCACACTCTACTCAATCTTTGAGAAAGATATCCTGAAGATACCCTGAAGATATCTATGAAAATTATAAAAAAACTTGAAGATCAGCAACAGCATATACTTGATCAATGAACAAAAATACAAAAAATCAGAAAAGTTAGAAAAAAACAAAATTCCATTTTTAGATAGTTGATTAATTAATTAAAGTTAAATAAAGATCTACTCAAACAAAATTCAAATTAATGACTGTCAGATCTTAACTCTTTTGTATTTGAGATGATCATAATTTTATTTGATCTCTTTTTTTATTTATTTTTAACAGACTCCAAATTTTAAATATACTCGCTTAATAATAAAGGTCACACCATAGGCAATTCTAGGTTTTTTTAAGAAATAACTTAATAATATTTAATTGTTATTAAATTCACGTAGGCACTCATATTGTAATAAATATTATTTAAAATTATATTAATTGTAACAGCGAAAGCCTATTATTACTAATTGTTAATTGTTTCGGTTGAATAATGTAATTTTTAAAGTTTGTGATTTAATTAGTATATTATTTAGTTAAATCTATTATTTTATTTACGCAAATATCTTAAATTTTAAAAAATTCAAATATTATCTCGATTTTTTTTCTATACAAAGCATGAGTTTAAATTTTCGTATTAGCAAATTATATTTTAAAAACCTCTATTATTTATTAAAGGATTAAATGTTAATTTAAGAATTATTTATTTGGAACAATAATTTTACCAATCAGTATCGGGTTGTAAGACTTGTGGACGATCTATTCAGCTGACATAACAAGTAAACGTAATTATCTTGTTTGATGAAGCATATATTGCTAAATAATAGAAAGAATTAGAAGACTTTCGAGATAGTCATAAAAAGCTGATAGAGATACTTGAAAAAATGGCGAAAGCATTTAAATTTTTAATTTATCTATTTAATAATTGGTATTCCATATATTGTATAAAAAAAAAGCAGGTGAATAGCCATATGACAAAGATCTATCTGCAAAAATAAAAAGTATCACTAGTGGTGGTGTAGTAGTCGTAGAATTTTCTCAAGAAATGCGAGTGCCGCCTAATTACACAGCTTTCAATGAGAGCTTCCTCGAATTTAGAGTGAAGCAAGATTATGATAGAAGCAGCTTAAATCTTAAATTTACTTGGAACATAACTGATTTCTGGGATAAATACATGAGAATATAACTCTATTTTGAAGACCCACTAGATGTTTCGAGATATGTAAGATTTGAAGTTTTGCTTAAATTTCACAATAATCATATAGGAATTCGACACTTTGGCAATAAAATTCATAAAAAATGAGTATTTTATTCCAAAGAAGACTTATCTCCCTATAAGTTAGAAATATGAAATTAATAAAAGGATTCCAAGGTAAATGGTTTATTATTTTTTTTAATTTAAAAATAAATAGATAAACTATATTTTAACAAGATTTATAAATGCCTATAGCAGGTAAATATTCTATTTTTATGATATATTTTACTCATGTTAGATGCTGAATTACTGAACACAATTGGAGAAGTTATAGCCTAAATTTTAAGTGGAGGAATAATGGGTAACTCTATTATTAATTATATTTTGTAAGAATAAAAGGTTATGTATATAAATTATTGCTGAGCAAATATAAATTAGCTTTATAACTCAAATAAAATGTGCATTTTATTTAATCATTTAATGAAATTAATTTAAAAAATTATTAGTCCAATTCAATCAAAATATAACCACATGAAATTTTAACTAACTTTATTATTTTCACTTAATTTTTTTTAATGAATACTTATCCTTCAATACTTCTAGCTCATCATCTCTTTAAAATATTTGGGGAATGATAAACTCTCTTCAGATTAAATAAGAAAAGTATTTTAGAGTAAACATTATTAATTTATTTTTATAAATTTAAGATCGTTATCACTTTACCTTTAATTGACTCGTACTTCCCTCCCAATTGTTAAATTATTTTTATCCTTTTGAGCAACGTATTTAACTTCAAATTTGTTGATTTTTCGTTCATTGATAATAAACTATTTAACTATCAACACACAGGGCCATTGAACTTTTAATTTGAATAATTCGATATCTTTTGACTATTTTTACTTTTATCACTTATTCGATACATTCCTTAACTTGTAGATTTTTTTATACGTTAAAATTAATATTTTTGATAAATATACATTAACTTTTACCTACGGATGATGAGTTAAAACGCAATTGATACTATGGACTGTATGTTTTACTATTTTTGGTTTGTCATTATTATCTATATAACTGCGTATAATATAAATTATTTTATGGTATCTAGTAAGAAAATTATAAACTGTATAATAATTAAAGTATCTTGTTGGCATGATAGCAAGTTAAACTAAAAAGTAAGTTTAGTAAATCTTTTGGTAATAAATATTTAGGTTGTAAAACTTTCTGAGAAAGTTATGGGATTCTATATACTTTAACATGCTGACGAGATTAATGATTGAAGGATGCCTGTATAATTCATAATAGAAAATTATAGTTTTAAATTTAAAATGACTATAGTATTCCCTTTGCTCTCTACTTAACATCAATCAAAAATAATAAACAATTAATCAATAATTAATGTTATAATCTTAAATTTTTTGAATAACGTATGCAATTATCAAATTCTAATAATCTAATATTTTTAGCTTGTCTTCACTAACAATTCAGATGCATTATATTTAGCTATTAATTTAAATCTTAAATTTTTATAATTTTTTTATGTAAATTTTTTTTAAGTAATGCATTCTCGTCAATATTTTCAATTGTGATAATCCTAATTTTGACATTCCTAATTTATTTCAATTTTTTCAAAGTATCAAAGGAGATATACAGTTTCGAGAAAAACTAATAAAATACCTCTACAAAAATGGAAAAATACTAAGATATTTAATAAGAAGGTGGGCAATTTGATATTTAAAAGAGCGAAGAAGAGATTAAATAACAAATTGATAAAAAGTTCTATCATAAGTTCAGCTTAAATTACAAAATTTAATTAATAAAAATAATGTTTATTACATTGTAAATTTATATTAATTCAGAGCTCTCTTTACAATGATTTGAAACCAGACAATATTATTGTTATATAAAAAAAATTCTCATATTATTTTATGAAATATTCTAGCATTGTAGTATTAATCAGTTTATATTGGAAGGAGAATTGCTGTTAGTGTAATTATGATTTTTCTCAGAGATTTCCCAAATTCTCAGATATTCTTGATGTATCCTATTAAAAATAACATTACTTTTTTATTCATTAAAAGTCAATAATTACAATAATAATTAATAAAAAATGTTGGCATAAAGTGTTGCTAACATGTACTATATTCAAAATCCCAAAACCCTGTAATGAGATTTATAAGCGCTTTGATTTGTTGGAAATTTGTTAGGGTTAAGGGATATTATTTAAAATGCGAGACAAAATTACAAGCATATATGGTCTATAAATGATGAATAGTATATAGATTTAGTGTTTAAACTGCGATATGGATGTGATACTTACAGTGAATAAGTCAAATAGGTACTAAAATATAAGTCAATATCACTGCTCTTAAAGCGAAATCCATGAACTGTTCGCTCCAAATGCCTTATAGCAGTATAATTAAAGCAATAGTAGCTAAATTCTAAGCATAAGAGGTAGTCAAAGTTTCTATAGAAAAATATTGACTATCTTATTAATGAAAAAACTTTGAAGTATTGGTCTCTCTTCTATCTCGACCAATGAGCTACCATGTTTCACCGCCAGTTCCCTGAGTTGAAAATCTATGCTAAGTCTATAGCAAACATCTATAAACGAATTAGCATATGTTCACCCCTCCCCCACCCCTCCACCCATACCTAAACCAAACCCCCTTCACCCACCTCCATAATTATTACTATTTTTCATAATTAATTTCTTGTTTTCCAAACCGATAATACATGTATTGAAATGCAATAATTCTTATTGGAATCACTACGTGCGCCGTATATTATTAATAGAAGCTTTTATAGGAAATTGTTATATAATTAAAAAAGAATTATATATTTTATACTATTATTTTTTCTTATTATTAAATTAGAAAGTTATAAGGATAGGGTGACCCACAGGGGCCCGAGGCTGGAGACTTTCTAATAGAGCTTTCTACTACACTAAGGCCTGCTGAGGGTACGAGGAGTCTAGGATCTGACAGATTGAACCCCGCCGACTGGCCCCTAATGCGGTGAACCCAGCAACCGCATGTGACAAATCGTGAACTAGAAAAACTCCAAAAAACCACCTCGCCCCCCATTCCACATCTCCCTGTATCAAGCTGCATACGAGATAAGAGCCTGGCTAGTGACCAGGAGTATCCCCCGCAGAGCTCGCAGAGATCTGCTTCCTGTAAACAATTAAAGGGGAGTCTGGAGAAAACGCTTACCAGGTTTCACCGCTGCTGAGATAGTAGTCTCTGTCCTTTCGCTGTGGTAGCCTCATTAACCCGACCTGGTGTGGGAGGAAAATCATTATCGTTGGCTTCTATGGTTCTCATCGTCTCACTTTTGAAGGTTGAGCACCACCTTCATCCTGCTCCAATTACCTAGGAAGCTGAACTCACGCCAGGTAGCTCATCTAATGCAGGGAAATCCTTAGCGTCATTGATTGCCACGTCAAATCACTTCAGATACATCTACGTCACGACTAAAATTGATGGTTTGATTTTAGTATTAAATAGTGAATTGATAAATATTCAATTTTGAGTATAACTCATTAATCATCATCATCTTCATTTTTTCTTTAAAAAAGTACTTTTTATTAACAAGTTTTATGACTTCAATCAAAACCCAAAACTCCTTAGTGAGGTTTATAAGTGATTTGATTTGTAGGGTATAGTTGGGATCTTAGCAACCAAGAAAAGTAGAGACCAGAGACGCTTGTACTCAATGGGAGCCTACTTATGACAACTTTGACCAGTCTAGCTTTGAGATTTAAATATAAGTTAAGTAGGAAGTCATCATAGAAGCTGTGCAAATTGAGAAGAAGGTTAAACAACCCGCCATAAGCATTAATAATTACAAGCCAAAGTTTACTATTGATGCAAAGAATGCATTAAATTTTTCCCTTATAAGTCAACTTATAAGAGACACTTGAGAGATATACACAACGATATGCCAAGGTTTTATCTTAAGCATTAAATGAAAGATTGGAAGTATGTCTGTGAGTTCTGTGAGAAGCCATATTCTCATACTAGAGACCTCAAAGTGCTCTTAAAGAAAAAGCACAATTAAAGTTTTGTCTTTATTCATGAACCTACATGGAATAGATTCATCTAAAAGAGAAGATCAAGAAATCCAGTGGAGTCTCTTAGAGTTAAAATGAAGAAAGCAGTCAAGAACTTTCCAGTCTCTGATATCAATAAAGTCATGGTTAAAATAGAGGCAATGAAGATTCCCATATTAAAAATTATTGACTTAGATTCTTGCCTAGAAAGCTACCTCACTCTTGAAGAAAAAATAGAGAAGAGAGTCATTACAGATGACAAATATGCTTACAAGATATATCCATTCAAATACTTCCTTGCTGATGACAAGTTCCAAATGGAATTTGCAAATGAATATTATGCTCTTTAAAAGGCAAAGTTAAATGAGTGCAGGCATATCATCTAGCTTGATGCTATTTTACTTGGTAAAGATCATGTAGCCTTCAGGCTTCCTTTACTTGAAATGACTTACAAAGAATTCTTATCTGAAAATAGATGTCAGAGATAAATTAGCCAGATAGTATAGCAGATAGTTAAGGGATTGAAGAGCTTCACAAGCTAGGTTATGTTCATAGAGACTTAAAGCCAGAGAATATCATGTTGAACTTTCAGCCTCTTAGAGTTGATATTATAGACCTCAACAGAGCTCAAAGAGTGCAAGCCTCTACATAAGGAAATCAAAACCCCAAAACCCCTTAGTGAGGTTTATAGTGCTTTGATTTGTAGGGTATAGTTGGGGTCTTATTGGGGTTAGTAGACAAAATGCAGGTTTTATCTTAATTTAATGAATATTTAATGAATTTTAGTTTACTTAAATCATACAAATTTTATCTGCTTGTCTTTATTATATTTTTGAACCTTGCTCTCCCAAGTGGGTCAAGTATGTCATCTAATGTGTACCGAGGATAGTTAGGAGACCTCACGATTATCATCTCTACTATGCTTTTAATTTCTTAGCAGAAATCTTCTTACTATATATGTTTCTGAGCCAAACTTATTGATTATTGTTCATGCTTTGTACCAAAGTAAGACATACATTCCATGTCACTTTCTAATATTATTGCTGCTACTGCCCAAACATCCCATTAAACAGAACCATTAGTCCACTTCTCTCTTATTGGGAAGTAACCTGGAGTACCAAGTACTTGTGCTAAAGTGACAATCTCCTATCTTAAAGCTCTATTGAAATCGATAACCACTACTTCTAAAAGGGCAGAGATTTAGCATAACGTTTTCAGGCTTCAAATCTCTATGAACATATCCAAGTTAATGCAACTCCTTAACACCCTGAATCATATCTGAGAGTATATCGTTTAAATCATCAGGGTATCTATTGTGATATAGGTAGTCTCTCAGAGTCATCTCAAATTTCTTTAGCGTTAATGCGATGAAACCATAACTTAAAATAACACCATTTAGCTTAAGCAAATTCTTGCAGTCTTTTCTTTAGGC
>ARYC01008763.1:0-20980 GCA_000711775.1 Oxytricha trifallax
CAAGGAGTCCAAATGACATGCTAAATATAACTAATGAATTTTATAAATATTCATTTGTATTTATATTAAATTTTTCTTTTTTTTTTCCATTTAAATTTAATTATTCATATATAACCCCAAAACCCTTTTAGTAGTTTTATTGAATTTTTGATTGATAAAATAGTCTATTAGTGCATCTTTTATTAGGGTTTTAATTGGGTTTATGTAGGAATTTAATGTTTAAATATTAGTATTTTAAGTGAGTATATGCCAGGTTTGGGGTCAGTTTATGACAGTGAGCATATAGATTTATTGTTTTATTTGCGATATGGATGTGATGAATATAATGAATAACTCAAGCCTGTTCTTAATTATACGTCTATAGCAATTATGCGCCATTAATTATCTGCTACTGTTAAGTTTCACTGTCTATTAGCATTAAATTTAATGATATAGTAACTTTATTGTAAGCCTAAGTGACATTTAAAATTTTATTAGCATCATTTTGGCTTTCTTATTAATGATAATACTCTTTAATACTTGGCTCATTTCTCTCTAGCCAAGAGGACTGTGATGTTTCATAACCAAATTCCTCTGCTTAACATTTCTCCTAATCGATAGCTAATATAAAAAGATATATTTATATATATATAAAAAGAATGGAATATCATACAAAACAGTCAATCGCATAAAGTGAATAATTGACCTTAATTTTCCATTTTATAAGACTAATTTAAATTATATATTCGATTAAATGCAGAGGTCTTAAGAGCATAAGATAAAGTTCAAACACGCTGATGAAAGTGTATTTACATTCAGTACCTTTATATCAAGGTCTTGGTACAAGAGGTATAGTAATATAGAAGTTTATGATCAAAAGGTTAAGATATAAATTCATGCAATCCTTGATGGAATAAGGGAAGATAGTGGCCTAGAGACTTATGTTATCTACCATCTCTCTATAAAGTCTGAATAATATATTAAGTTCTTACAATACTCAGAGACAAATACGCTAACTAAGAGATTATTTTATTCGTTGATAACTTATCAGTTCATAAAACTAAAGACTCAAAGAATGAATATGAAAGCTTAAACATAAAGCCTCTATTTAATGTTCCTTACACCCCTTAGTTTAATGTAATTGAATTATTTTGGGGGTTATTGAAAGGCCACTACAAGAAATTTTTACTTTATCACTTGATGCACGACTTGAAGAAAGATACAGCCGATTTTATAAACAGTGCTGATAAAAGAGTCAGCGATGATAAAGCTAAAGTATGCTCAAGAGAAGGGAGATTTTGTGTATATTAATAAGTTTTAGATTTAAACGAATGAAAAGTTCACATATTAAATTTACCCGTAAAAGGATTTGGCTTCTCTTTCTTTCTTTCTCTAAGGCTTGCTAGTCCTATGTTTCTTCTCTTAGTGCCAGCTCCTGCATCTATGTTCATCTCGTCAGACTTTTAGAAATTTTTGAAGAGTCTCTTACTCAATTCATGTTTTACTTGGGACTTTCTCTCTCTGTTTAATTTGTTGCGCTCTTTCATCAAGTATATGGGAGTGCCAGATTTTTCTATAAAGTAAGAAGACTCTGCTTACTTGAGATGAAAGGATGCTTTTGAAGTTCCTACAGCCAGGTGTCACTTATTTTAATACCTTACTTCTCTTTTTCTTCAGGAGAAATGCTGTATCGTTTCTTATGAGCTTCTTAAATAACTTCATTTAAGTACTCAGGTTTCAGAGTTGCAAGCACACCAAAGAAGAAGTTTCTCTTTGGCAACTTATTAGAGAGCTGAAACAATGATGGAAGGTAGAGAGCAACATCTGGATCATTCATAGCATCATCGTAGAGATTTGTTAATGATATTTCAGGGAAGTTATGAATTTCAATTATCCTAATTTCATAAGACTTAAATGCTTTTTTCTCTTCACTGATTAAGGCTTTTAAGAATGAGATTTTAGTTTCTTCCTGAGTTGGCAAGAACAATTCAACTATGGTTAATCTATTACTATTAGTTAAAAGTTTACCTTGCTAAACCAAGTACTTATAAGGTCCTCTTTATTTCGAAATTTTCCTACTAAATCTTTAATTTAAATTCTCTTCATTGCATCATTCATAGATTCCATCTTGCTTCCTCTTTCTAGAATTATTAATGAAATTTAAAATTATGGATATCAATTCTAAGTTTATTAAAATCTTTCAACTAAATAGGGATGACCTTCTGAAGGTTAACCTTGAAAAGATATGAGAAAAAGCATAGAAAAACTTGCTCCAAGTTTTATTTACTGATTGATTTCCATTTTTATCAAACTTTCTCCATTAAATTGCTCATAATAATTTTTTAATTTTTTGGGAGGTTCTCCAAATTAAGTTAGAACTTTATTAGAAGTTAAATTTTAAGGTTAAAACTTAATTAAGAGCAGATTAAATTTAAAAATGCTTAATAATTTTACTCCAAATTAAGTTCAAACTTGATTTGGAGGACCTCCTAGAGAAACAAAACATCATTAGGAATTTTTTTAATTTACTAAAACAAATAAAATTATCATAAAATATATCAACTTACAGTATTCTATGGTTATTTAATTTTCATACCTCTCAGCCCAGAATCTACCAGAGTGTCTAATACTCGACTATTATAGTTTATCAAGGTATATTTTATCATTATTATAATAAAATATATCAGAAAACTAAAATGAGCGCTAACCTGTTGAGAAGAGCGGCATTACTTGGGTAAAGTCAATAAAAATTATCATTCCAGCAACCAAGAAAAGTAGAGACCAGAGACGCTTGTACTCAGTGGGAGCCTACTTATGACAACTTTGACCAGTCTAGCTTTGAGATTTAAATATAAGTTAAGTAGGAGGTTATCAAAAAAGCTGTGCAAATTGAGGAGGAGGCTAAACAACCCGCCATAGAGCATTAATAAATACCAGCCAAAATTGACTATAAATGCAAAGAATGCAATAAAGTTTTCCCTTACAAGTCAACTAAGAAGAGACACTTGAGAGATATACACAACGATATGCCAAGGTTATATCTCAAGCATTAAAAGAAAGATGGGAAGTATGTCTGTGAGTTCTTTGAGAAGCCATATTCTCATACTAGAGACCTCAAAGAACACTTTAAGAAAAAGCACAATCAAAGTTTTGTCTTTATTCATGAACCTACAAGGAATTGATTCCTCTAAAAGAGAAGATCAATGAGTCTCTTGAGTTGAAGTCTATGTGTAAATAAAAATGAAGAAAGCAGTCTAGAACTTTCTAGTCTCTGAGATCAATAAAGTCATGGTTAAAATAGAGGCAATGAAGATTCCTATATTAAAATCATTGACTTAGATTCTTGCCTAGAAATCTACCTCACTCTTGAAGATAAAATAGAGAAAGATTCATTACTGATGACTAATATGCTGACAATATATATCCTTTCAATTACTTTCTTGCTGATAACAAGTTCCAAATGGAATTTGCTAATGAATATAATGCACTTTCAAAGGCAAAGTTAAATGAGTGCAGGCATATCATCTAGTTTGATGCTATTTTACTTGGTAAAGATCATGTAGCTTCAGGCTTCCTTTACTTGAAATGACTTAAAGAGAATTCTTATCAACAATAGATGTCAGAGATAAATTAGCTAGATAGTATAGCAGAAAGTTGAGGGGATTGAAGAGCTTCTCAAGCTAGGTTATGTTCATAGAGACTTAAAGCCAGAGAACATCATGATGAACTTTCAGCTTCTTAGAGTTTAATAATTGACTTCAACAGAGCCTCTCAAAGAGTGCAAGCCTCTGCATAAGGAAATGTTTAAAACACTCCTTGGTATTTCACATAGAGAGGGATTGGATAGATGAAGACTCTTTTTGGGATATCTGCCTCTAGCAGTAATAATAATAGAGAGCGAATGCCAAGAAACAATTCTTTTGCTGCAGGGGTGAAGAGATTCTAAGCAGAGAATCAAACAATATCTCGATAAAAATAAAATAAATGGAGGTCAGAGAACTTGCATACTCAACTATTATCAAGCAAGGCTAAGAGAATTAACAAACAATAGAAACGATCAAACATCAACTTAGAAAGATAAAATTCAGAGAACTGCCACATGACTCTAAGCTTATGTTTGTGTGAAATATTTTAAAAACTCGCTTATTATACTCACTTAAATTACTAATATTAAACATTAAACCCCAACATTAACCCTATTAAAACCCTAATAAAGTATTACTATAGTCTGCTTTTATCTATCAAAAACTCAATCAAACTGCTGAAAGGGTTTTGGAGTTTTAATTCTTCTAATTTTACTTAGTGGTTTTTTTTATATTTTATATATCTATTAATTTTCTTTTTTATAATTAATTTTATTTATTTAAACATTAACTTTATTATAAAAGTTTTTTTTATATTATTAGAAGCTCTCACTATAATCTTATTATTTTCTTGTAGCAGTAAGGATTTTAATATAACAATTTTTATTATTAGATATAAACTAGAAATTAAGTCTTATTAAATTAATTTACCTTGTTTATTCTATAATATTTTCCTCCTAATATACTAATTATATTGTTTTTTTATTTATAATATGCAATAATTAAAATTATTAAAAAATTATTATCAATTTTCAAATTGTCATTTGCTTTTTTATTTTTAATGTATTTTTTTATTAATTTTTCTGCCTATTTTATATCTTCTTGATCTCAATAATATTAGAAACATGATTTTATCTTTATAATTCCTCTATATTTCTAAATTTATATATACATTTAGAGATTATTGTAGACATAATTATTGTATGATAGAAGGCAAATAAATTTTATTATGCAATAGATTTGAGATGGATATATATTTAAAAATTTATAGTCATTCAAAATGTAAGCAATTACAATCTTTAAAAACTTTTAAAATTCTAGGATTACTCTATCTTGATGTCTATGATAGAAGATCCTAAAACTGAAGTTTTAATTTATTTTTTGATTAAGTACTTTTAACTATATGTTTGATTTAAATTTCATGCGGGACCATTATTTAATAATTGTCCCGTGACTCTTAATTTTAATGAGTATATTTAACTTAAATTAAGTAAATTTGAAAATTATCATATAAAGCATGCATGAAATCCTAATTGATTTTGGTATATTCTGGGAGAATTCAGAACAATGTTCTTTTTTTTTCAAAAAAAAATTTTTTCCCTAAAAAAATCAGATAAGGAATCAAAAATAGGCACCCAAAAAAAGCAAAAAATATTAGTGATAAATCTATATGGAACTATGATAATCAAAATGGATTTTTGAGATTCATGATTTTTGGTAAGTAATAATGAAAAAAATGTGATTTAAAAAAAGTTTTTTAAAACGTTAATTAAAAATGGGGCAGAAATTATAGCATCGGCCACGAACGAGCTTCAAACTATAACATTTCTAAAATTATATTTATTCATAAATTATATATAGGCATGGTAAAATCTTCTAAAGTTGATGCTTGAAGTTAAAGCAGGTCAAAAAATTTTGGGAGGTTTTGAACCTTATGAATATTCGTATTACAGATAATTAATGTATTAATTTATTTGTAAAAGTTCATTCGATAAATTTAGAATAATATATAATTCTTAAAGTAGAGTGATTATAAAATAGTTTCTAAGAGATATAAACAAAGCGGAGCATAATCAAGTAAGATTTTGAGAAATTATATAAAAAAGAAATAATAAAAATGGAGTTTCAAAGTCAGGGACCTAATTTATTCAAATGCATGAAAATTATTATTACAAAGATGATGAACATCAAAAAGAAGTAAAAGATTCATAAGAGCTTGCATATAAAATTGACATAATTATTTCAAAGACTTGATATTTGGACGAGTTATTAATGCTATTTACAATATTCGTTAATATTAGGATATTTTCTATTACTTCTTGAAATCTTTATCTGTGCTTTAAAAATATCTCTATTATACGTTCTTAAATAATTAAAATACTTACATTTGGTTTTGATTTTATTCTTAATTATTTCTTGAATTAATAAAAAATTAATTTGATTAATTCTCTTAAATCTTAAAAGAAATCATCATAGGCAATATAGTTATAATGTATTTATTAATTAATATGCTAATATTTATTTTTAATGATATTATTCTAATTTATTTGCAAGTTTATAATCCATCTACTTAATGAATAGATTAATGTTTTTCCATTTGAATATAGATTTGTGGTTATATTTGAGTAAATAAATGATATACAAACCTCTTAATAGACCTAAAAAGTTAACTTAAAACAATTAATTTGTTTATTACTTCATTGTATTATATGCTTGATTGCATCATTCACTACTAGCAAGTTATTACTTTAACTTGTTATTAGCTGATTCACAAAATATGAAACAACTAATTTTTAAATACTGTTGGCTATTAAATCATTAACTTATTCTCGATATCTGTGAGAAGTATAAGATTTCTAAGAGTTGCTTAAGTGATAATAAAACTGAATGATCATTAAAGTGAAAACCCACATTTAAACAGAGTGGTTGAGTGTATAAATGAAGAAATAATTATATTAAGATTATTATACCTTATTTAGATTATATTTAATTGAAAGAGTTGTGATGAGCCATAGATCATGCCTAGTTTTGTTAAAACTAAGTTTATCTTCGTAATAGATGATTCCAACTGGAGAATCGTGCCAGTTACACCATTCATCTCTGTTGCTATCAATAACTCCATGAAGTGTCATTGTTAAATGTATGTTTTCAAAAATAATCTGGTGATACTATGAATATAAATGTTATATGTGTATATAACAATGTACTAGTTTTGAAGGATAAATTCAAATTAATATTGAAAATCATTTAATGCATTTTATTGAGATATGATTAGTTGCTCCTCTATTTATTAATGATGGTGACAATTATGGCTAGTTATAACCACAAGATTATCAGAGCAAGACTTGGATTCAGAATATCCTCAATGGTCTAAGTTACTTATACTTATAATTTTGAATTTGAAGATATATTAAAGTTGAAGTAGTTATATAATGTTATTCTTATTTACCATATTTACTTTTAGATTAATAATTTATTATATTATTATAATAATTAATAACTAAATTTAATGCTTCAATTAATTGATGTCTCAAGCATTACAAAAAGAGCTTTAATCTCAAGAAATCTTCCATTTCATTTTAAGAAGTAGACAATTAGCTGTTTATTACCACCATATTGCTCCTTTATGCAGTAACAGCTTCCTTTATTTATAGCAAATAGCATTTTATGTCGTCATTAAGCTTTAGAATTATTCTTTTATGTAATCAATGAAATTAACTCTTAGCAACATGATTTCAAACTGAACTTTATCAAACATAAATTTCTCCATTATATAATTGATATATACTCTTGTAATACCTTTTATTAATTAATTAATTAATTAATTTACTTAATATTTTTGATACCTTAAACCAATCTATATTTCAGTCGCAAAAATACCAGAAGAGCTATTAGATTTAATGATTGGCTACTAAGTTTTTAAAATCAATCAAACATAAAACAGAGGACAAAAAACTAAGAACATTGAATCCAAATCTTTAAACTAGACTCTATTTACAGGTAATAATCTCCTATATGGTAATAAGTATCCAATATTGCAATTATCAAGTCACTTTTTGATATTCTGTTATTAAATATTTGATACTATTTGATAATTAATAATCAGTTGAAAATAATGCATGAACCACAATTATCAAGATAATAACTTTTGGAATTAAAAAATATTAACCTAAAAAGCTGCCAGATTATGATAATTATCATCCATTTACTTACCCAATGGTCCTTAAAGTTGCTGACCATGGTAAACCTTATGCTTTTCATGTGCTTTACTACTACTTAAATGGTTATTCATGTGAATATGATCTTCTATGATTTTGAAGAAATGTATCTATTTCTATTTATAAATACTAATATGTTTACAAATAATAAGTTAGATTGATAATAATTATAAATTAGAAAATTCCAAAGTTTGAAAATATTCTTCAATGATAGACTATGAAATCATGATGAAAAGTGTTACTATCTTTATTTAGAGGCTAGTGTTAGAACTAAAAAGCATTGAAAGAGAGATGTAGATGGACACAAGTTTATAAAAACTATTCACCAAATAAACATAAATCTATCTAGTATAAGTTAGACCTAAGTAAAGATATTTTTTTTACTTTACTATAGATCTATTAAATTAACTATAATCAATATAAATAAAATATAATTTAATAAAATGATATGTAACTCTAATATTAGTTTTACAATTTTATCCTTTATTACAAATAAGCAATTTATCTCTTTTGTTTTAGTTTATTAATCAGCCTTTAATCATGTTTAAAAATATTAAATAGCCTAATATAGTTGCTGATAATTTCAAACCAAAGTACATTTTCTCAATATATATTATTCTGGTCTCACAATAAATTTAAAGTATAATTATAAAATATAATTACATAATATTTATTTTTGTGTTGTATTGCTCACACTAGAATTTCTAATATCTATTGCTCATTTTCTCTCATTTTTTAATTAGGGTATTCAGTCAAATCAGCTCTTTAATTTGCTCATACCACTATTGCTGCACTTCTCCAGGGTTATTATCTTCTATTTAAGAGACTTTAATAGAATTACAGAGTGGTAAGCTTCGTTCCTATTAAATTTAAAGGATGTAAAAAATAGTTATTTCTAGTCAAATAAAATTTCATTTCTTTTATTTTTAGTTATACTTTGATATAAAGCAAATCATACTGTTTGGCTAGTAGTTATTTTTCAACTGAAGATTAAAATTTATCCATCTCTCTAATCAATAGAAGAACTTATTTTTTTCTTAAGATTCATAAAATTTATTAGCAAATGATTCTCTTCAGATTTATGCATTTTTATATTATCTATATTAAGAATGGGATTTATTTTCCTTGCTGATTTCATTATGCAACATTTCAAGAGTTGAAATCTCATGAGAAAAAAACCCCAAAATAGTCAAGAGTCTAAGTCGGAGATATTGGAGTGATTTTATTACACTTCCTCATATTATTCTATTTGTCAAGACATAATTGCGCTATACTAAATCTTGAAGAAAACGAAGCTACAATAAGAGTAATAAGAGATAAAAATTGTTAAAACATAAACTTATTTTCCTTAAAGCCAGTTTAACTCTAATAGGTCAGTTAGTATTTAAAAAAAGTACCTGTTAAACTGATTTTAAAGAATCATTGGCAAATAACTACATGGTAATCCCATTTTTATAGCAACCATATTATTATTTCTTCTCTAAGAAGAGAATAGATTCAGATGCTAAAAAGATCAGAATTAAACAAATGATTAAGAAGCATAAAATGAAAGACTTTCAGCATATATTTTTAGTGTAATGCTTGATAGTAGAACATTTGTTTCTTTATTATGAGATAACTATATCCTGTATTTTTAATTAACCATGATACAAAGATAACTTTATGTAAACTTATGCCAATTCTATAAATCCTAGGAGAGTCGTAAGTATCGTGGAGATAGTGAAAATGGACATTTCATCTTTGTTTTAAACAATTTATGGTATTTTTGAGTTACTTAAATTCTTTTAGTGATACTATCCTTGTAAGCTGCTTCTTTCTTCCATTCTTTGGATGCAATTAGTTACTTGCTGGAATTTACTTATTTTTCATAAAAAGAAGATGGAATTTCTTGAAGGAATAAAAGGAATAAAGTTAAGACTTTATTAGTTTAGCTTTGTATCATATGTTTATGTAAATGAGGCATCTTTTGCATCCACTATCTACTGCTTATATTGGGTAAAGCAATTGAGACTTTTTCAATTAGTAAATAATACCCATATTAAACATTATATCTATTCTGAAGTAATATTATGTTACAATATTGAGTTGTCTTAATCTTTAATGTATATTTAATTATACTTTGATATAAGTTTATTAACATTTTATCTCATAACAAATTATTAATTACAATTAAAAGTTATTGTTAAATTTTTGGTTATTTTTCTCTAATGCAAGACATTTCATAATTTAAAAGAAATAAAATAGTAGCACTAATCAAAGTAATTTGATTTGTCTAAATATCAATTGATGTAAAATTAAAGACTTGTTTGGTTACTATAAAGTAAATCAAATGAATTCATGATTAGTTAACTACATAGATGAGAATTCAATTACAAGAATTAACCCAAAATACTCAACACTATAAATTTATACTGTTGTTGCAAATAATTTATATTGTATAACAAACAAGAAAACTTTACTTTAACTTCGCATTAAGATTCATTGAATTATATAGTGCTTATGGTACTTAATTTATAAAAAATAGGTATTTAAAATAACAATGATCTATAATAGAATTACTTTCATAGATAATATATAATATTCAATGAAACTATATTTATTTTTAATAAAGTTTATAACTTTTGTATAAAATTGTTTATATATTGTTAAATTGAGTTTATGAATATTTCTGAAATATACTGATATTATTATTATTTACTTCCATTACCTAAAAGCAATCTGTTATCTGATATTATTCATAGTTATAGGAATTAAAACACTTTAGTTTATTGATTCAAATTGATGGTAATATTGAATTAAATCTTCCTTTTGAAAATATTCTCACACATTAATTAATAATATATAAATATACCTAATAAATTTAATTATTATTGTAGCTATTTTATATAATTATGATAAAAACATCCCATAAATATAAATATGTAAATATGTTTCTTCAAGTTGCTTAAATTGCAAAGTCATAAAATTCTCATTCCATTTGAATGAAATCAAGCACATAAATTAGCATGTTCATTTGAAGAACAATTGCATAGTTAATAAACTTCTCGATATTGATGATTAATGTAATGCCAATGGTGGGGAAGCCAATCAAATGGATAAAATAGTTAGGAGTTATTCAAGTTGATTTTAATTGACAGTTTACAAATAACACAAAATCCTCTGCACAAGAATGCAACTATGTTGAATTAAATATCTTAACTTTGCTACTATCTCAAACTATTTTAAATTGAATAGTTTGTAAGTGCCATTATTAAAATAAATCTTTAATTAAGAAATTAAATTATTAATTAAGTATGTTTACACTATCTACTATTATATGCTGCTTATATTCGCTTGCTGAGTTTGAATCACACTGTTCAATTAGCCTGTTTATTATGAACTATGTCGAGGCTGGTGAGTATTGTTTAATATATTGCATGATGAGAACTCATTTAAACACCTGAATTATAAAGAGAAGTGAATTGAATATCTTAAAGACAACAGTGAGTGACACTGGCATGCAATTGTTCAATCGTAATATTTTAACGATCTTTGTAGATGTAACTTTAGAAAGATAAATCAAGAATCATAGATTACTAATAAGTTATATAAATATTGTCCTAATTATTTGTTTTTGAAGAAACATAAATTATACTGTTTTTAATAAATATAGAATTGACCTGGGAATTAAGTAGTGCTGTGATCAATGACAGCAATGGATAGCAATGTCAAGAAAGGTGATAATGATCTTGTTAAAAGTAAATCAATTGTTTTAAGAAGATTTCAATAAAATTCTCAAATTTTTGATGATATAAAGTTTAAGAATTAACTGATCATACTTAAATTGACAATAAATGGCATAAATAAAAACTTATATTTAACTTATAAATTAAATATTAAAATAAGTAAAGTGAAATGAAATGTTAAAGATCAATTGATTAGGATATTTATTAATTTAATAATTGATTTAAACATATATTTTTATAGAAAACTCGGATATTTAATATGTTAAAAGCATTAAGTTAAATTCATAATAGCTCATTCAAGCAGAAGGATTAAAATTTTATTATTATTAAAATACATATTTAAAGATATTATGTTTGATAAATTTTATTTAACTAAATTTTTCATTATAATAAACTGCTTTATAATAGATTTACTTGGTATTCTCAACGTTATCATTCTCTTATTATTATTCACCCTCTCATTTAAACTCATTGATTAATAAATAAATAGCAGATACTGATTTTATTGAGACTGGAATAAACAACTATTACTGAAACAAGATCTTCAAAAAATTAAGTTAGGCAACTATATCTTACTCATCATATCCTGCCATCAACAAAAAATTGACTAGTAAAATTGAACAAAGATAACTTTTCAACTATTTCAAGAAGGGCAAGTATTGTTAATACACTATTAAATCTCCAGAATAAAAATGTCAAACTATATAATGAAAAAGTTAAATATAATAATATTGTAATATTGATTGATTACTGTCAAATACTACACTCTTCTATCTATGCGAACCAGAATTTTAAGGATATGCATCTTAGCCTTTTTTTAATAAACAGATTTCAACAGAATTCACACATATGAATGACATCCCATAAATAATCGTCATGAGTAAAAGTTGATTATATTATTTAATTCAATTTATTTACCAAATCTCAATGAAATTATCATAAATACTAAAAGCAATGATAATAATTTTATTCAATTGACTCTATAATTAGTTAAAATTCGTATTATTTTTTAAATATAAAATATATTAATATTAATGATATAAATATTGTGAAAAATTTATGATTGTAAGAATAAAATTAAAATAAAAACTAATACTTAATGTGATAATCAAAAATGGAAATCTTAAAAAAACTATTTCATCTTTCCACTCACCTTCTTAAACGTCACCATCTGCATGTATAAGTCTTTCCATTCCCTGTCTTTGAGCTGCACTGTGAAGTTTCTGTCTTCCGCTTCCTAAAGTTATAACAGCTTGGACCTTTGTAAAACATAATCTTAGATATCTTTTTGTAACTTATATTTATTTTGAGTCACAACTTCCTGCATAGTTAACATCTTCAGGTATTCTTTTTGTTTCATAGTTTCATATATTAATAAGAATTCTCCATAATTTTTAAATATTCTAGCTTCATCTACAGCATTTCAAATGTTGGAGATGCACTAAATAAACTAAATAAATAAATATAAAATTAAGTTTAGTATGATCATCAAACTATATGCTTTTTCATAAATGATAAATATTTTAAGACTTTTATACAAGAATTCAGTATAATTACCGAATAGTTTTATGACAAATAATAAATATACTTTACTAACAAATATAAATGTTTTGTCTACAAAATTCTTAATTTAAAGATTTAGTTAAAAAGTAAAATCCTTATAAAAAATTATGAATCTTATAAATTATTTTAAAAATTTTAAAATGTAAACATTATTAAAGAACTTTATAAAGTAAATTAAATTACTAAATGAATAAAAGCAAAACTTCATTTTATTCTAGAATTTTAGTATTTATTAAATAATAAATAATTTAAATTAAGAAAATTTAACTTCTGCTAAATTGGCAATTTTATTAAAAATCATAAAGAATTAATTTACTCAGTTGATAAATAAATTAACTTAAGATATAAATAAAATATTATACATTCTAAGATATATAAAATATGCGACTACATTATTATAAAAAATCTAATAGAATTTTGGAAGATATAAACTTTAAGAGAATTTAAAAGAATTACAATACTCGTTAAGTAAATAAATATAATTGAAACTAATTATATATAAATATATAAATATTATTAAGTTATAAAAAGAGATTTAAAATAGTCTTGATTGCATGTTGAAGTTTGCTATATAAAATTCACATAAAAATATTTTGTCAAACTTTAAACATATTATAACAATGATTAAATAGCGCTTCCAAATTCTTTGTTTATTAAATTAATTCGATTAGTCTTTTGTTAAAAACCCCTTTTTTTATTATTAAATAATTTCATGAAATCCAACCCGTTTCAGCAAAAAAGAGCTTTTTTAATATAATAAAAATAAGATCACAATGAGGTCTCTAGGAACCCCCTATCGTTTATATATGATAATATGGTCGAGCTTTTTTTAGATTTAGAGTGCCTGTCAGTTGTGTGACACTAATTTCTTCTACTCTCTGTGCCTAACTTTCACTTCCTCTTCTTCTTGGTGATGATTTTGGTTTTCATTGACTTGACGTTCTTTTTGTGTATCGTTCTACTAATTAACTGTTGAGATGTTACCTTAGAACTACTTCTAAGTGTCATAATGTTCAATGAGTATTCGAGTAATTAGCCCTATCTAATACCTAGCACATGTCTGATGATACTACAACTAATTTTCTTTTAGTTTACCAAGTTTCGAATGTTAAAATCATCTTGGTTTGATCCTTACTTTGAATTTGATATTTAGTATTAATTATCAAACATTAATAATATTTCTTTCTAATTCTTATGTATGTTGTGGATCTGATCAGGTTGTCGACTTTTATCTCTTTTCTGATGTTAGTCTTTTTGAGAGCCAGTGGTTTATTATAATATATTTTAATAAAAACAAATACGATTTATCTTTTTTACCTGTATATATATAAAAAATATCATTTTATCATAAAAAGAAATTTAATTTCTTCATTCATAAGTTATCTTTGATATTAATTGTTCTAGATATTTAATTTAATTATCAACCCTTCAAATTATTTTTAGTCTTATTATTTATTAAATTATTTTAATTGTGAAGTCTAAATTTGTAGGGTTTAAATTTATCAAACAAAATATGGTACTGTAAAACTTATTTCAATTAAAATGTATTTTATAATAATTTATCATTATTTTTATCATCATATAATATTATTTATTTGTTATGATCTCTGAGCGTACTATAAAATTTTACCTCTGATAGTTTATATATATTTACTAATTAAATTATACTAATTAACTATAAGGTAATTGATTTTAAATATAAAATTTTTAATAAATAATTTAATACAAGATGATAAAGCATATTTACTAAATTTGAGTTTTTATAGGAAATTCTTTTTGATTAATTAATTATGTTGAGATTTCTATAATTTTTATTGCTGAATACTAATGTCTTTTTAAAATGACCTATAGACTAGACAAGTCTAGTAAAAGGATACTCCAGTAAATTTTAAAATCTATTTTTATTTTAATTTAAGTATTTTTATTTAGTAATTATTATTTAAATAGAATCGATTTATATATTAATATAAATAATAAGGTTATTCGAATATTAAATATCTTAACTACCACTCATTAGGAAACTCTCTAAATCATGTTTAAAAGAGGACACTTACCGTTATTTACTGAGGCTATTCAGTTTCTTCATTTTTTTTATGAAATAAAATTTTATATTATGATCTGAGATATGACCGGTTAGATCAATAAATCGAGTTTTTGGTATGGGATTATAATAGTAAAATGGTATTAAATACTTATTAATATATTAGTCTTTAAATAAGGTTAATTAATTAAAATGCTTTGAACTATAAAAATTAATGGAGTGTGGTTAATGAGGAAGCCAATTTGTCAAGGCAAACAGTTTGAATGAAGGTGTTTATCTTTGTTTACAATGTACTTTAAGTAAACTAATCTCACTTTAAACTACAGCTAAAGCCTTTATAATTTGAACCTAAATTACTTCTAATCGATGAATGAACTAAAGGCGTTTCTTTAGTTTTAAAGTTTTGATATAAAGAAGTGATTGCTCAAAGGGATAGTATAATGAAGACCAACCCACTCCCATTAGAAAATTTCAGAAGTTCGATTGAGGCTTTTAAACCTAAAAAAATTTGATTGAACAAGGCAATTTGTAAAAAAGCTCTAAGCATACTTTCTTATTCGATGGTATAGACTTGGCTGAGTACATTCAAAAATGGTTAGATGAAAAGAACACAGTAATTCAACACTCTTTTGACAAGAATCTTAATAGAGAATGAGAGTAGCTACTTAAGACGAAGTAAATAATGATCTTTCAAGCTTGTAAAAGTGATGCAGTGCTGTTTGTCATTTAAATACTTTTGAATATTTTAATTAAGTAACTTAATTTTATCTTAATAATATTTCTATCATTAATCTAATTTATTAATTTATTAATAATAATAATAATGATCTGATCACATCGAGGTCTCTGGGACCCATGATCTTAAATATATTTTATTATTTATAAGAAAAGTCCTTTTGCGTGTAAGTTGTCACTTCCTCATATACTGAATCTTTTCATCATCTTCTTCTTCTTCTTCTTCCTCCTTTTCTTCCTTGTTGTTGTCTCTTTCTTTTGAATTCTCCTTTTCTTCCGCCTTTGTTATCTCTTCTTTATGAATTAAGTATTTTAATGCTTTCTCCATTGTCTTTAAATTTAAATTAGTGTTATAAGTTTTGGAATTGGATTAAGAACTTTAATTGTTTTTTTTTAAATTGTTTTTTCATTCTTGTTGTTATCTTTAGGATGAAATCCGATTTGAGGAAGTATTCATGTTTATAGAGGAATTCTACTTAGACTTCTATCCTGTTTAGATGATCTAGGGAAGTCTTCTGAGAGTTGTTTGCTGCAAATATCTTTAATATGCATTGAATAAACAATTTCAATAATTTTCTTAGTCATTATGTAGTGTCAAATATCAAGTTTGTTTCACTTTTTATGAAAGCGTCAAGTTTATTGTCACTTAGTGTGACCATTTTTCTGAGTGAGGTGTTATCAAAATTTCCATAGATGGAAGTTATGGCCTGTGAGAATAGTTTTGTGGGTTTGTAGAGGTTTGTGTTTATATTATTGACTCTAGTAGAGATGCATGATTCTCTGGTATCATACCTCTTTTATGCTTAGCCTTCGAAATGCTCTCCATGTTGTACTTGTTGGATCCAACTTAATTATTTTAATTATTATATAATATTAATCAATATTAATATTAGAGATTTAATTAGGAGTACTAAACTTTAATTATTAAAATGTTCTTTTTGGTACTATATTTAATTCGTGATGAATTATACGTCATTATTTGTTTGAATTTTTATTTACGTGTCGATTTCATGGATGGATGAGTTTGGTGTAGTGGGTGAAGATTCTTCATAGCATGAGTTAATTCTTGGTAAAGTACGACTTTCCGAATATTTTGAGTAGTAGCTCGAGTTATCGAATCTGTTGTATTCTTCTTTTTCCATCGACTGATCTCTAGTTTTCTTCATTATCACTATAAATAACTTTTTTAGTAATAATGTCTCCCTTCTTTTTAGTGGGAGTTGGATAGGGTGGTACGAAAATCTCTTAATGTGGAGTTGGTGCTAAATCATTTGAAAATTTGGCAATGATTATTGAGCTTTCTTGGTTTTCTTGTTGTTGATATTAACTATTTATTGGGAGTTTTGGTTTAGACTGTTGGGGCTTTATAAATTAATAATTATTTGAAAGAAGTCTAAGTAAGCATTTTTAGTAGTTGTTGTATCCATAAATGGACATTTCACATGAGTATTCTTCTTAGAACTAGGCTTTGGCCAGTTAACTTTAAAAATCACTTTTAAGTAGAGTCCTTTTCTGATGAAGTTTCTGAATCTGAACTTAATGATTTCTATGATATGTAAGCCCCATTCTTTTTGTTAAGATTTATGAGTTAGATAATATATTGTGCGAGATGTGTAGTATCTCTGTTTTCTATAACATTCTTAAAGATATTTCTTTGTAATTTGCTTAGTATACCCATTCTGTGATTTTCAATTTTAGATTTTTAATAATTTATTTGTTTTTTAATTATAAATATTAATTTTAAATACTTAAGATTAAAGGCTTTTATATTAATAAAAAATATTATTTTTATCAATAAATTAATATATATATATATCAATTTATTATCAATAGTTTGAGATATGTGACTTTCATAATAATATATTTTAAAATTCGATAAGATAATTGATTAAGCTCTAAAAATTTGAATTATTTTAAGGACTTGATTCTTCTGCATTATTACTATTATATAATTATGACTTTAGGTAACAGTCGAATTTTACAGATTTGATTAATTTGCTTTTTTATTATTTGTTTTAATGAATTTAACTAATGTTTATTTAGTGAGATGCAAATAATTAACAATATTAATATTTAGTACATAAAGATTAAGTAAAGTTTAATTATCAATAATTATTACTGCTATTTAGCATATATAAATATATAATATCAAAAAGTTTATAGTAAGCACTTTATAACTTTATAACTTAAATTATAACATAAAATTATAAAATGTCTTTTTGGACTTTAAACTAAATCATATATCTCGACTTCTTTTAAGAATTTTATGAATACAACATTCTCAAGAAAATTAGGATTCTTAATCACTTTTAATAAATGATTTTAGTGGATAATATAAAATTATATACATAAAAAAGTGTGATGAATATAAATATGATCATAATTTTATTTAAATATATCTATATCTACATTTGAACCAACAAAGATTCCTTAATTTGTAGTTTGATAGACTAATTAGTAATAATAATATAATAAATTGCATAATAGTAAATATAAATGAATATAATCATTATTCATTTATGTCGAGTATTTACTAACTTTCAAAGAGTTATAATTCAGCTTATAAATCTGAGATTGAAGCAATATATCAAAGTCCAAAAATAATCAGATTAAAATATGCAATATTTTAATTAGAAATTATTTGGGTTAAAATTTTTAATTCTTTTACTTTTTATTGATGAATTACAATTTGCAAAAATAGAATTATAATTTAGTTAATGTTAATACAAGAAAGTATAAAATGTAACAATTCTATCAGTTTTTATATTTTTCTAAGAAGTAGTATGCTTTGAACAATATATAATACATAATAAACACTGAAAAATATAAATAAAATTAAAAAACTAAAATTGTAATAAATGTGTGTGTGTTTAATGATTTAAGAATCAAATAATTTTAACATATCACTAGTCAATACTAAAATCAAACCATCAATTATAGTCGTGTCATAGACGTATCTGAGTGAGTTGATGATAGCTATTTTGTGACGTGGAAGTCATTAAGTAGAAAACAACTATAATAATAAAATATAGTTTATCATAATTCAAAGACTTTTTAAAAAAGTAACGTCAAAGAAAATATATTAAAATATAGATAAAAAAGCTAATATATTTAACATTATAATGAGCTTTTAGTCGAGAAATCTAGTAATTCTTAAAAATTTGAAAATACTAAGATAAACCTTTTGCAAATTTCATTAAGACATGTGATAAATAGTGATTTAAAGCAATGATAACAATAAATTCTATAATTCCGAATATAATAAAATTTCAGCATATTTCCAGTACTCTAAAGAGGCTAAAGAGAAAAATCAAGATAGATATTAGCATAAGATGGATATTAAGATTCTTGAAACTAACAGAAAAATAATAAAAAAATTTAACAATTCAACAAAATACATTTTAAACCATGTATAAATAAAATTCGTGGGTTCTAGATTAAACAATAATAAATATATTATATTATATTTAATATTTTTAAAAATGTTTTTATAAATTTTATTAGATATGATTGATTGATGAGGAAATTGCTCATTAAGATATAAAAATCTAAACTTATATATATATATATATAATTAAATTCTCAACAAAATGTGATACAATTTCTGTAATTGAATAATCAGATCTTTGACTTGTGTGAATAATTATAAATATATATTTAAACCAAAAAAAAAATTAAAAGAAATAACTAACATTAAATATAAAATTAAAATTCCCAAAATATATTAAAAATAAATTAAAAATAAGTTAAAAATAAAAATTTCGGTCTTCAATAAGAGGCTCTGAATCGTACGGGAAGGGCTTCAAATCGCAACTATTTTTATTTGCCAAAATCTCTAAAATTTATTGCAATTTTTAGGAAATTTAGGGAATCTCGAAATCGAACATTTGCCTACACCAATCTTCATCCTTGCTTCCCAGGGTCGTGACTACAAAGGAAAGATGCAGAATTTATTAATTAGCAGGAAATACATAAAATAAAAATTTATAAAAGAATCCTTGACCCTTTAACAGTTGACTTTATGAAATTGGTCGAAGAGATTTTTGAACAAATTTACTCTTTTCTTCACTTTGCCTATTTTAGGCAATGATTATTTTGTAAAATCTGAGAAAATATAACTAATATGTGGTCTTTAATTCTCTACAAGATGAGTTATTTTTGAGGTCACTTGGATATTGTTGAAGTATGAGTTTTTGAAATTATAGAAATTAAAAAGTCAAAAAGGTTAATTTAAATTAGCCAAAAATTAATTAAATTAAATTTAAAATAAAAATTTCGGTCTTCAATAACAGGCTCTGAATCGCACGGGAAGGCCTTCAAATCGCAACTTTCTAGAATTGCCAAAATCTCTAAAATTTATTTCAATTTTTAGGAAATTTTAGGAATCTCGAAATTGAACATTTGCCAACACAAAGCTTCATCCTTGCTTTCCAGGGTCGCGAATACACAGGAAAGATGCAAAATTTATTAATTAGTAGGAATAACATAAAACAAAAATTTAAAAAGTAAGCCTTCACCCTTTAACAGTTGACTTTATGAAATTGGTCCAAGGAATTTTATAGCAAAATTACACTTTTCTTTACATTGCCTATTTTAAGCGATGATTATTTTTTATAATTTGAGAATATATAACTAATATGTAGTTTTTAATTCTCTACAAGATGAGTTATTTTTGAGGTCACTTGGATCATTTGAAGTATGAGTTTTTGAAATTAAAGAAATTAAAAAGCCCAAAAGATAGATTAATTTAAATTAAAATTAAATCAAATTAAAAATAAAATTAATTAAATTTAATTTAAAATAAAAATTTAGGTCTTCAATTAGAGGCTCTGAATCGCACGGGAAGGGCTTCAAATCGCAACTTTCTAGAATTGCCAAAATCTCTAAAATTTATTTCAATTTTTAGGAAATTTTGGGAATCTCGAAATTGAACATTTGCCAACACCAAGCTTCATCCTTGCTTTCCAGAGTCGCGAATACACAGGAAGGATGCAGAATTTATTAATTAGCAGGAATAACATAAAACAAAAATTAAGTAAGTAATGCTTCACCCTTTAACAGTTGACTTTATGAAATTGGTCCAAGGAATTTTATAGCAAAATTACACTTTTCTTTACTTTGCTTATTTTAGGCGAT
>ARYC01008764.1:0-13824 GCA_000711775.1 Oxytricha trifallax
TACTGTATCTATAAGCAAGTCATGCATTAGGTGATATAGCAGCAGTTTCTTGTAGTGGGTCTTTATTTAACTCCAGTAGAATTCAAATCCATTAAATTAAGGGCTGTAAGGAACATTGTATACATGAGTAATGTTTAACTCTTCATAAGCTTTCTTAGACTCCTTAGTCTTATGAACTGAGAGGTTGTCAACAAACAGGATGATTCTATAATCGTTGTATTTATCTCTCAGCTTATGTAAGAACTCTATGTACTACTCTCGCTTAATAGAGCGAGGATGAATAACATAACTTTCTAAGCCAGAGTCTTCACTAATACCTGCTAAAATTGCATGGGTTACAATCTTTATTTTCTAATCGTAGACTACTATATTATCATACTTCTTTTACCAAGACTTATTTATAAAGGTGTTGAAGGTAAACACAGCTTCATCAGCGTGTATGAACTTGATGTTATTAGTAATAGCTCTCTGCATTTAATCATATATATAGTTTAAATTATTACTATAAAATGGCACTGTAAAATCAATCACTCTCTTCACTCTGTTGACAGTCTTGAAAGTAATACCATTTTTTCTATAAATGTTGGCTATAGTTTATGGAGAGATACGCATGTCAGGAAACTTGCGATGAAACATCACAGCTCGATAGTCTAGTGGAAAGTGTGCCCAATACTTTAAAGTCTTCGAATCACAGAGGTAGTCAATATGGTGCTGTGAGAACTTTTATTTTTTTGCAGGATGCTTTCAAGTGCCTGAATTATAATGCTAAACAGCCACAAGCAATGATACTTAACTGTTGAGGCACTCTTGCGCAGGAGCTTTGCTATAGCAGCAAAATTCATTACTGGTTTGACTTAGTCTATATTAATGCTTGTACCATACCTAAGCTTAAGCAGTAAATCTAAATATTACTCATCATAAATAGACCCTAAATTTCGCTAATTTTGCAAATTGGCCTAATTTCTCTACTAACCCCAATAAGACCCCAACTATACCCTACAAATCAAAGCACTTATAAACATCACTAAGGGGTTTTGGGGTTTTGAGTGTCTTAATCTTCAACTTCTATTTCTATTTCTTTCTTGTGGGCTTTTAAAAGATGCTTCTTTAAGTCTCTTGTGTGAGAGTACTGTTTATGGCACTCAAAGCAATCATACTTTCCATCAACTTTGTCGTGCTTTAAGTATACAGTAGGCTTAGCTTCCCTAGATTTATGAGTGAAGTCTCTTTCACACTTCTCACAAAAATATATTTCATCTTCCTCTGCTTACATTGAAATTTCATTTCTAACTTTCTCCTCCTCTCTGTCTCCCACACACTTGTTTGCCATTTATTTTCTATTATTAATTTCTATTTTAATAATAGAGACATCAAGTGATAGCTCTGGTAGTTCTTTATGAGAGTTCATCTCGCAGTATCACACTTTTTATTGCTGCCAAAGGTAAATCTTATTTAATTTGATGGAAGTGCTGTTGTTTTTCTTAAAATGTTAGCGCTCATATTTAAATTTGAATTTAAAATTATAAAGTTGCCTCTATAACTAAGAGCTTATATGAGAGCTTTGCAACCCTATAAGTTTGAAGGGAGGTTTTTAGAGTATCATCCAAGAAAAATGAGCACTAAGAGACGAACCAGCTCTAAATATGGGTGAAAAAGTAAACACTTTTACTATCAATAATAAGTTGATTACGGTACGTACCGATTTATGAGGTGCACCTAATTAAGTATGTACTGCTTTAGGAGGTATTTTGTGATTTTATGATATAAATTAGGGTGCTCCTAATTAAGTATTAGCTTTAATTAATACTCCTAATTAAGTACTAGCATTTTAGGAGCTGCTCCTAATTAAGTACGTACCAATTTAAATTTAAAAATATGGAACTATAACAGTAGAAATTGATATCAATCTCTCAAGTTTGAAACCAGTTCTCAAAACCTTCTCCATATCCTTCTTAGACGTTGACCTCCTATAGGATGCCCATATTTAATAGTATGTTTTACAGAGGTTTATAATTGATATCAATAAACTTAAATTCGAATATAATTTCTAAGATCTGTAAACAAGATGGAGTCAATGAATGATGCAATGAAGAGAGTGCAAGCACAAGAATTCATTCAAAGATTTAGAAGCAATGAGGATTTGCACCGCTACCTGGTGCAGCAAGGTTATGAACTCAAAGTAGATAATCTTGATTATGTAGTTGGTTTGTTCTTGCCAGCGATGGAAGGTACAAAAATTTCATTTCTAAGAGCTATACTCTGCGAAGAGAAGAAAGCATTGAAAACTTAAGATGTAAAGTTTGCAGAGATCCCAAACTATCCAGAAATCTCTGTGATAACTTATATGATGATGCTATGAACGACCCAGAGGTTTCGCAGTACCTGCCTACTAAGAAGTAAATGTCAAATAAACTACCTGAAAGAAACTATTTCTTGGCCATACTTGCAACGATTAAAGGAGATTACTTGAAAGAAATTATTCAAGAATCTCATAAGAAAAGGTACAGCATCTCTTCAGAAGATAAGGACAAACAAGGGATCAAGATAAGTGAGAGCTGGCTATCAGAGCTGCAGAAGCACCCTTATATTTCAAGTAAGATTTCAAGCTTAACTCTTTAGAAAAATATGGTACTGGCATCTTCTTGATGAAGGAATAGAGCAAGCTTCACAGAGAGCGAAAGTCTAAGGTAAAGTATGAAGTTAGCAAGAGACTCTATTCAAATATTTAGCCTCCAGAGTCAATGAACATAGATGCTGTAGCGAGCAGCAAGAGAAGAAACTTAGGAGGAGGGAAGCAAGAAGTAGAAGAAAAGAAAGAGAAGCCAGCTCCCTCTAAAGAATTTTAAATGCGACTTATATATTCATTAACTTAACTACAAAACTTATTTATATACATTCACTCTCCCTTCTTTAGCACACTTTTAAACTAAATAATTATCTACTCTCTTCAGTGACCTTTTAATAAAATCTACTGTATCGATAGGTAGGTCATGCATCAAGTGGTATAGCAGCAGTTTCTTGTAATGACCTTTTAATATTCCCCAGTAGAACTCAATTCCATTAAACTATGGACTGTAAGGTACGTTGAACACTGGCGTTATTCTAAGTTGTTCATAACTCTTCCTTGTTTCTTTAGTCTTATGAACAGAAAGATTATCAACGAACAGTATAATCTCTTATTCAGGGTACTTCTCTCTCAGCTGCTCTAAGAACTTAATATACTGCTCTGTCTTAATAGAGCGAGGATGAATAACATAAGTTTCTAAATCAGCATCCTCGTTAATACCTCCAAGAATTGTCATTGTATATACCTTGACTTTCTAGTCATATACCACTATGTTGCTATGCCTCTTATACCAAGACTTCTAGATGAAAGTGTTGAATGTAAACACAGCCTCGTCAGCATGAATAAACTTAATATTATTCTATTAGGCTCTCTGCATTTAATTATAAATATAATTTAAGTTCTTGTTGTAAAATGGCAGAGTGATATCAATTACTCTCTTGATACGATTTACACCTTTATAAGAGATACTGTTTCGTTTATAAATGTTTGCAACAGATTATGCAGAGATCTTCAACTCAGGGAACTGGCGGTGAAACATAATAAGCTCGTTAGTCGAGAGAGAAGTGAGCCCAATACTTCAAAGTTTTTTCATTATTAAGATAGTCAATATGCTTCTATAGAAACTTTGAATACCTCTTAGGCTAAGAATTCAGCTATTATTGCCTTAATTACTTAAGCAGTGAGAGCGAACAGTTGATGGAGTACGCTTTTAGAGCAGTGCAATAGACTTATAGTTCAGTTTTGGTTTTATTTATTCACTATACATATCTCATCCATAACGCAGTTTAAACACTAAATCTATATACTCTTCATCATAAATAGACCCCGAAAGCTTGTGATTTTAGTCTCGCATTTAATTAATAACCCCAACCCCTAACAAATTCCCTACAAATCAAATCACTTATAAACCTCATTAAGGGGTTTTGGGGTTTTGATTCAATCTTAATTTACGTATATTCAAATTAAATTAAGAAAGAAAAAACTGTTTGATTATTTATCAAAATATTGTAAAGATATTTTGAAAATTCTTATTAATCCCTTAGATTTAAAATATTTCGCTCAATCTTTATTATTTTAATAATCCGTTTTCGAAAAGGACTGAGTTGTTGTTAAAATTCAACAATTAATTGTTTTTTATCTATGAAATTTCTAAACTATTTTAATATCATATAAACCTGGCTTATGAAGCTACTATAAATAAGATAAATTGAGTAGACTTCATTAGGTTTTAACATTTTCTCCATAAATAAAACTTGGAAAATTCTTAAAAAGTTCTCTGGTCCATTTTCTTTACCAAGATATTTAGCGAGATTTCTTTGAAATACCTCTGAGTCAAAATCTAGAATTCCATCTCTCTGAATAAAATGATCAGGTAAGCCAAAAAGAATTTATTTTTTAATTTCCTAGAATTTGTTTTCATATCTTGGATAAATTCCCTTTAACTATTCTTTAATTTAAATTTCCAAATTTTAAATCTAAAATTCTTTCTAATTTATTTGTTATAGTGAATACTTATCATTTTCTGTATTATCTTCTTTACCCTAATATAAATCTACCTTTAAACTAGTTAGTTTATCTTCCAATAAATTGATTTGATTAAGTTCATAAAATATTTCCGCATCCATTTTTTGAATTTGAACAGTAGTTGAATCTTTTATTGTATTAAACTATTAGAAAATATACTTAAAAAACGGATAATTATCTTTGATTGTTTCATCTTAACTTGTGCTTAACTTTATGATATAACTTCTATTTAGATTGATATCAATATAGTTTTAATAGAAAATTTACTCAAAGTAATCAATCAAAAGTTTGCTACTGCTTTAATTTTAGCTTATGTATTCTATTAAACCTTAGTCTTCCATAAGATAGATGATGTAACAAATATATTTGCTGATAAGTTTTTTAATATAGTTAATTGCTGCACTGTGTAAACTTAAGCCTTAATTCATTATTTCTCTATCCTACACTACATTCAAAATCCAATCAACAGAAGACAAATCTAATTATTCTTTATTAATTAGCATATCAGCAAAAAGTTTAACTTTCATATTGTAAACATCTTCATTTTCGAAAATTAAATCAGTTATTAGCCTCAATCTTTTTTAAAAATTGAAGTCTTTCTCATTTGACTAGTATCCAAGTTAGCTTACTGTATTTAAATACTCAAAACCGTTAAATTGGCATATATTGATGAATGATGTTGATTTAATCAAGATTTAGTATAATAGTTAATTATTAAAAAGAGTACATTATTCTCAGATAGAATAATTAACTCAGTCAATTTTTTAATTTGTACAAAGATTTTTATTAGAATTTAATAATAATATTATAATTAACAAAGTTTCTGACTTCTAATAATTAAGTAAGATCAAGCAAAATATTTAATTTTTTAACTTTAATTTATATATATTCTTTTAGAATTGAGAACTACTTGACCAATTTTATTCGATTTAATTAAGATTTATATAAAGTAAGGAACTAACAGAAATTTAAACTATGTATATATATATATATATTTATATATGTTAAAAGTTTTACCAAATTATCCTTGTTTTATACAAGAGAAAAACAGAAAAAGACGTAATTGGTATAATATGCGATCTAGCATGTTGATAAATATTAAAATAAAGAATATATTAAAATTAAAATTAATTTATGAAATTGTTGATATCTTATTATATTACAAATATATGACTTACTCTTTATAAAATAATTTAAATTATTATTTTTTGTTATGAAACAATAAGTATAGCTAGAATAACCGTTTTATATTTTTATAAAAAACTTCACTATGCATTACGTCACCTGCATATTTAACTAGATTTTAAATATGAAAAATTAAGAAAATCAGAATTTGAAAATAATGCTGATCAATATTTCTTCCTTATTAAAATTAAATTTCAATAAGTTTAACTTAAATATTAGAGCTAAAATTGGTTGATATTTCTCATTTAAGTTTATTAAAAATTAACTTGTTGTAAAATGGGAATGAATATTTTTTTGTAATTAAATTTTAGCTGAGTTTGCACAATTCATAGTATTTTCCATTTATAAACTATTTTTAATTTAGTTGTATAATTATTTTTTACCCTATTTAACTTTTTACTCTTACAAAAAATTAAAATACCCTAAAATCTTTTTATTAACTTATATAATTAATTTATTCATATAATAAAATATTTCTCCTAAGAAATTAAAATATATCATAATTAAAAACTAGTTATTCTGCATTATTTCTGTAATTAAATTGAATTTTAAATTAAACTTGAAAAAATTAATATAAAAAATTAAAGTATTCTAATTATTTAAATGAAAATAACCCTTAGAGAATTTGATTAAAGGGAAATTATTAAATTAATCTAAGGGGCTAATTGCTAATCGAAAATTCCAAGATATCTTTAAATATTTTAGAGTCTTATAAAATTTCAATGAGGGAGTTATTTAAAAAGTTATTAACATGTATAGAAGTATTAGCTTGCCCATTACTCAAGTCGATGAATGTTTCCTTCCAGCCTTTTCCAAAGCAAATATTTGCATCATATACTCCATAAACTCTTATTATTAAAAGTATATATTTAATAGGGATATAGAGGAAAAGAAAATTTATATTATTAATTTTATAAATTTATTTTTAATTCATCAATTAATAACTTTAATATTATTGGATAGGGCAATTCATTTTATTAAAAAGCACTTTTTTATAAGATCTATCTGTCGACTAGTGTATAATTTCTTAGAGTATAAATAAGTTAACTCCATTTTTTTAAAATCAAATTTATTTAAAGTAATGCCCTTTAAAATTGAAGGAAAGTATAAAATAATTTTTTAATAAAAATTGCAATAGAACTAATAGATTTATAAGATAATGATTTTTATATTTTTTTGAATAATTTTTAATTTAAAATTATTTTTCCAATATGATCACAACATTACAAACCCCAAAAACTATTAAAAGAGTATAAAAGTAGTTAATTTAATGATATTCTTTTTTTTAAAAAAATTATAAGCATATATTGAATTTATAACTCTTTGATCATTATTATATTTTGATGCTGTATATCTATATCAATAAATCTATAATTGCCTTCGAGAGCTGTATTATTTTTGAAGATATTCTTAAATCTTTTTATTCATCAAGATAATGCTTCTCTTAGAAAATTCCGATTTCTTATTCAACACCTGCCCCAACATTTAAAAATATTTCATTCATTAACTCCAATAAAAAAACATCACTAATATAACTTAAAGATTCATATTTATCCATTTTCTCTTTATATATTGTAAAATATGTAGCACATATTATTTTAATAAATGATATATGCTATTTTGATAAACTATTTGACATTTTTATCATGATAAAAAAATTCTTGATGTAAAATATGAATAATTATGAAATGATTAGTGATAAAGATTTTGAGAAATTTTATAAAAATTATATTTTTAAATGTATGTGGGGACTGGAGACTATCTGTGTGGGGCAGGAAGCAGGATTCATATTATAATTGGAATCTGATAAAAATTAAAAAAAAATATATATATTTATATAGATATTATTCGGGTCACAATCAGAAATAGAATTTTTTATTATGACATCCACTTAGATTACCCCAAAAATTTTCCAATATTTACGAAGAACAATAATATTTATTTTTCTGATTATTACAAAACCAACTTATTTTTAAGATTAATCAGTTCTTACCAATAGAGGAATATTTTTATAATAAAGGAGAGAAAAGCTTAAAATTTTTATTTAGATTAAACAGTTGAATTTACTTTTATTTAATTTCTAGTATTTATTAATATCTAATTATAAGTTAAAACTTTTACTAGAACATACTGTATTTGTAAATTAATTAACTAATGAATTCTTTTTATATGAATAATTCTCATAAGTGTCAACTTTCTTCAATTTATATGCTAAAGATAATACTAATTTCTTTTTTATAAGTTTTTTTTAATTTATTAAATTCATAGAAAATTTTTTTATCTAATAATAAAAGTTTAAATTTATTGCAGATTACTTAGACCATTTGTAAATTTAAATTAAATTAATAAAATAAGGAAAATTTTTTGTTTTTTTAATTCTTTTGAACACTATACAACTCGGACATAGGAACTTTCTATTTGATAAAGACAATTCTCTATTTATTAATCAAACTTTTGCAGAAACTAATTTTCATCATACTGTTTTCTTTAGATGAGTCAACCCTTACAATTAGATTATTGTAACTATTTTTATTTGGATTAAAGAAATCAGATATTGTCTCTTCTAATTGATTCTTAGATAAGATTCATAAAAAAATATCCTATGTAATTTTTTAATTGAACTTTAATATTTATTTTTTTAAAATAATTTTGAAAATATCTATTATTAAATCTTTTTTACTGATTGCTTCAAGTTAAATTTGTTAAGAGTCATCAGAATCCTATTATTCAAAAATTTCCAAGTTTTCTTTAATCATTGAATAAGTATATACTACAACATTTAAACACTAAAAACCCCTTCAATAGTTTTTTAGGTTTTTATTAATAAAGTAGAATATTATGGCAAGTCTTTTTTTTTTTACTTTCAAAAGAATGGGAAGTTTCCTGCCTCCAATCATTATAATTTATATTATTTGGCAGTACTTATATTAAAAACTCATAAATCACAATTTCAATCACCATAACCATTTATTAAACAACTTTTTCTAATATATAATTTTCAAGGTTTAAATTTATTCTATAATTATATTTTAAACTATAAAAAAATATTAAATTAATTGCTCTTGATGAATAGTTGATGTCATTTTCATTAATATTTGAAAACTTTATCAAGTTAGAAATGATATTGGATGCTAAAGTATTAATAATTACAATATAATTGATGATGAAGATTTTGAGATATTTAGAAATACTTTTAATAATCTATAGAACAGTAATATTCACCTATGCCCACTTGGGTGCATTTAAAGTTTTGAGTCAAGAACCCCCCAAAGGAATTTTGTAGGGTGTTATGATTTAATAACAAGTAATTTAGGTTAGTATGTTATGTTAGGTTTTTTAAGGTAGTGATTAAAAGAATTTACTACTTAATTATTTAAAAATATTATTTTTATGATAATTGTGAGTAAGCCAGATATTTTTAAATATACCTCTATAGTAAGGCTTCTTAAAAAATAGTCTACAGTGTGAAATCTCTTTGAAATGGAGAACAGATAATTTCGTCTGATAACGCATAACAATGAGAAATAAGCTAAATTGTGCATCATAGTTTAGAGGTTTAAAGAGCTTCACAAGCTTGATTATACTCTTAGGGACGTTAAGCCATGGATTCATGATTTACTCTTAACCAATCAGAATTAAATAACAAAATTTAACTTTTACAAATTTAAAATTTCAATAAACTACTGAAGAATTTTGGTTTTTTATAGAATCCATGATCTTCAATGCTAAAATTATAATCCTTTATCCAATTTTTTTGTATGCAAAGAAGCATGCTTTTGATATCGGTATGACACTCAAAACCCCAAAAGCCCTTAATGAGGTTTATAAGTGCTTTGATTTGTCGGGAATTTGTTAGGGGTTGGAGTTATTAATAGGTTTTAATGTGAAATATATAGTAAATGTTTTTAATTTAATCACTCAAAATGCACTTTTGAATTATGTAGGAGAAGTCTGAAGTTTATCTTACTTAGCCACTACTCTATCTTTTCTATTGTTATGTCTGATCTTGAGTTTGGTTTTATTATTATTGATCTGCCATTTGTTTCATTTGTTGAGATACTCTTGTTTTTTCAATAAATGCTTTATTCTTTGTTTTGCGTCCTACTCGCACCTTGTAGAGTAGTAATAGTTGCGAGGCATACGCACTATATTATATTTGCTGCCATAGCCCACATATCCCATTGAAAGTCTCCATCTCTGCAGTCTTCTCTTTCTAGATAATATCCGTGATTTCTCATTACAGTTCAAAGCCTTGATACTTCCACTCTAAAGCTCTGTTGAAATTTATTATTGATTCTCTTACAGGTGAAAAGTTCAGCATTATTTTCTCATGCTTGAGATCCCTGTGAACAAAGCCTACTTATGAAGCTCTTTGATACCCTGTATAGTTTAGGTTGCTATTAATGCAAGCTATTTATGATTTTTTTAATCAGTTATGAAATCTTTGAGGGTTATTTAAAATAGTGGGAGTACGAAAGCTACATGATCTTTAGCAAGGAGAACAGCATCAAGCTTTATTAAGTATTTGCACTCTTTAAACTTAGCCTGATTGAGTACTTATTACTCATTAGTAAACTCCATTTTTAATACTTATCATCACTAAGGAGATGGTTGAAAGGATATCTTTGTAAGCATACTGATGACCTTTTATAACTTTCTTGTCATAGGAATCTAGGTGGCTTTAGAGAGAAGTATGTAAATCAATCTATGCAAGTACTGGAATTTTCTTGTATTATATTTTAATCATAATTTTAGTGACCTCTGATGCTAAGAGGTTTCGTTCAATTCTCGGATACTCTGATACACTTGCTTGTTAAAGCTCAGCAACTTAAAGAGGCTCCCTTGCTTTTCTTTTGTTGAGCAACTTCAGTTGAGTGTCTTAATCTTCAACTTCTATTTCTTTCTTATGGGCTTTTAAAAGATGCTTCTATAAGTCTCTTGTGTGAGAGTACTTCTTATAGCACTCAAAGCAATCATACTTTCCATAAACTTTGTCATGCTTTAAGTATACAGTAGGCTTAGCTTCCTTGTGGACCTTCATATGCATATACCAGCTAGATTTATGAGTGTAGTCTCTTTCACACTTCTCACATACACATACTTAAACTTCCTCTGCTTACATTAAAACTTCATTTCTAACTTTCTCCTCCTCTCTGTCTCCCACACACTTGTTTGCCATTTATTTTCTAATATTAATTTCTATTTTAATAACAGAGACCTCAAGTGATAGCTCTGGTAGTTCTTTATGAGAGTCCATCTCGCAGCTATCACACTTTTTATTGCTGCCAAAGGTAAGTCTTATTTAGTTTGATGGAAGAGCTGTTGTTTTTCTTAAAATGTTAGCGCTCATATTCAATTTGAATTTAAAATTATAAAACTGCCTCTATAACTGAGAGCTTATATGAGAGCTTTGCAAGCCTATAAGTTTTAAGGGAGGTTTTTAGAGTATTAGCGGGAAAAAATGAGTGCTAAAAAACAAACCAGCTCTAAATATGGATTAGAAAGTTACCATTTTTACTATCAATAATAAGTTGATTACAGCACGTACCAATTTAGGAAGTTCACCTAAATAAGTACGTACTGCTTTAGGAGGTATTTTGTGATTTTATGATTAAAATTAGAGGGCTCCTAATTAAGTACAAGCTTTAATTAATGCTCCTAATTAGCATTTTAGGAGATGCTCCTAATTAAGTATGTACCAATTTAAATTTAAAAATATGGAACTATAACAGTAGAAATTTATCAATCTCTCAAGTTTGAAACCAGTTCTCAAAACCTTCTCCATATCCTTCTTAGAGGTTGACCTCCTATAGGATGTCCATATTTAATAGTAAGTTTTACAGAGGTATATAATTGAAATCAATAAACTTAAATTTGAATATCATTTCTATGAACTGTAAACAAGATGGAGTCTATGAATGATGCGATGAAGAGAGTGCAAGCACAAGAATTCATTCAAAGATTTAGAAGCAAGGAGGATTTGTATCGCTACCTGGTGCAGCAAGGTTATGAACTCAAAGTTGCTTATCTTAATTATGTAGTTGGTTTGTTCTTGCCAACGATGGAAGGTACTAAAATTTCATTTCTAAGAGCGATACTCTGCGAAGAGAAGAAAGCATTGAAAACTTAAGATGTAAAGTTTGTAGAGATCCCAAAAAATCCAGAAATCTCAGTGACTAACTTATATAATGATGCTATGAATGACCCAAAGGTTTCGCTGTACCTGCCTACTAAGAAGCAGATGTCAAATAAACTACCTGAAAGAAACTATTTCTTTGTAACGATCAAAGTTAATTACTTGAAAGAAATTATTCAAGAATCATACATAAGAAAAGGTACAGCATCTCTTCAGAAGATAAGGATAAACAGGGGATCAAGATAAGTGAGAGCTGGCTATAAGAGTTGCAGAAGCACCCATATATTTCAAGTAAGATTTGTAGCTTAACTCTTTAGAAAAATCTGGTACTGGCATCTTCTTGATGAAGGAATAGAGCAAGCTTCACAGAGAGCGAAAGTCGCAGACAAAGTATGAAGTTAGCAAGAGACTTTATTCAAATATTTAGCCTCCAGAGTCAATGAACATAGATACAGGAGCTGGCAGCAAGAGAAGAAACTTAAGAGGAGGGAAGCAAGAAATAGAAGAAAAGAAAGAAAAGCCAGCTCCCTCTAAAGAATTTTAAATGTGACATATATATTCATTAACTTAACTAAAAAACTTATTTATATACATTCAAACCCAAAACCCCTTAGTGAGGTTTATAAGTGCTTTGATTTGTAGGGTATAGTTGGGGTCTCATTGGGGTTAGTAGAGAAATTAGGCCAATTTGCAAAATGAGAAATAAAAATAAGCGAAACTTAGGGTCTATTTATGATGAGTAATATTTAGATTTACTGCTTAAGCTTAGGTATGGTACAAGTATTAATATAGACTAAGCCAAACCAATAATGAATTATGCTGCTATAGCAAAGCTCCTGCGCAAGAGTGCCTCAACAGTTAGGTATCATTGCTTGTTGGCTGTTTAGCATTATAATTCAGGCACTTGAAAGCATCCTGCAAGAAAATAAAAGTTCTCACAGCACCATATTGACTACCTCTGCGACTCGAAGACTATAAAGTATTGGGCACACTTTCCACTAGACTAGCGAGCTGTGATGCTTCATCGCAAGTTTCCTGACATGCGTATCTCTCCATAAACTATAGCCAACATTTATAGAAGAAATGGAATTACTTTCAAGACTGTCAACAGAGTGAAGAGAGTGATTGATTTTACAGTGCCATTTTATAGTAATAATTTAAACCATATATATGATAAAATGCAGAGAGCTATTACTTATAACATCAAGTTCATACACGCTGATGAAGCTGTGTGTTACCTTCAACACCTTTATTAATAAGTCTTGGTATAAGAAGTATGATAATATAGAAGTCTACGATTAGAAAGTAAAGGTTGTAACCCATGTAATTTTAGCAGGTATTAGTGAAGACTCTGGCTTAGAAAGTTATGTTATTCATCCTCGCTCTATTAAGCGAGAGTAGTATATAGAGTTCCTACATAAGCTGAGAGATAAATACAACGATTAAGAGATCATCCTGTTTGTTGACAACCTCTCAGTTCATAAGACTAAGGAGTGTAAGAAAGCTTATGAAGAGTTAAACATTACTCCTGTATACAATGTTCCTTACAGCCCTTAATTTAATGGAATTGAATTCTACTGGAGTTAAATAAAGACCCACTACAAGAAACTTCTGCTATATCACCTAATGCATGACTTGCATATAGATACAGTAGACTTGATTCAGAATAGCTGCAAGAGAGTAAGCATAGATAAGACAACAGTTTGTGCGAGAGAAGGAAGAATGAATGTTTATAAATAAGTTTTAGATTTAAATGAATGAATAAGTTCACATATTAAACTAACCCATAAAGGGGTTTGGCTTTTTTTTCTTCTCCTCTTCTTATGGCTTGCTTGGGCCCATATTTCTTCTCTTTGTGCCAGCTCCTGCATCTATGTTCATTTCTTCTGACTTTTAAACATCTTTATAAAGT
>ARYC01008765.1:0-22844 GCA_000711775.1 Oxytricha trifallax
CAAAGCTTGAAATGCCTTTATATTTGCGCGTTTTTAAGATAAATATATGCTAATTTAAAATTCGTGTTCAGCGAGATCTAAATGACCAGATTCATTATATTCAAGTGTTTTTGGAAAATATAAATTGCAAGTTGAGTTTTGACGGGAAAAGATTCGGCCCTGGGCACAATTTTTTAAAAGCCAAAAATGGACAAAATGACCCCCCCTATAACTTTTGAAAATGACTATATATCTGGTTTTCCGGTATCACACTCTTGTTCATGAGCCCAAATTTAGTGGATTTGCTTAATTCCAGGTCATCTCATGAATTTCCGTGACCCTCTCCCGCTGCCGTGAAAACCCTAAAAATTGATGTTTAACATACTTGCTCATCAATTCCTATAATAAAGCTTGAAATGCCTGTATCTTTGCGCGTTCTTAAGATAAATTAATTCTGATTTTATATTCGTGTTCAGCGAGGTCTAAATGATCAGGATCGTTATTTTCGGGTGTTTTTGGGAAATATAAATTGCAAGTTGAGTTTTGCCGGGGAGAGGTTCGGCCCTGGACACAGCTTTTCGGCAAAGCCAAAAACTTGGACAACCAATGACCCCCCCTACCTAAACTTGTTGACACCAATGACTACCCTATATCTTGGTGTTCCGGTGTCACACTCTTGTTCAGGAGCCCAAATTTAGTGGATTTGCTTAATTCCAGGTCATTTCATGAATTTCCGCGACCCTCTCCCGCTGCTTTGAAAACCCTTAAAATTGATGTTTAACATAGTTGCTCATCAATTCCTATAATGAAGCTTGAAATGCCTGTATCTTTGCGCGATTTTAAGATAAATTAATTCTAATTTTATATTCGTGTTCAGCGAGGTCTAAATGACTAGATTCATTATATTCAAGTGTTTTTGGGAAATATAAATTGCAAGTTGAGTTTTGCCGGGGAAAGGTTCGGCCCTGGGCACATATTTTGAAAATCTAAAAATGGACAAAATGACCCCCCTATAACTTTTGAAAATGACTATATATCTGGTTTTCCGGTGTCACACTCTTGTTCAAGGAGCCCAAATTTAGTGGATTTGCTTAATTCCAGGTCATCTCATGAATTTCCGTGACCCTCTCCCGCTGCCTTGAAAACCCTAAAAATTGATGTCTAACATACTTGCTCATCAATTCCTAGAATAAAGCTTGAAATGCCTGTATCTTTGCGCGTTTTCAAGATAAATTAATTCTGATTTTATATTCGTGTTCAGCAAGGTCTAAATGACCAGAATCATTATATTCAAGTGTTTTTGGGAAATATAAATTGCAAGTTGAGTTTTGCCGGGGAAAGGTTCGGCCCTGGAAAAAATTTTTGAAAAGCCAAAAATGGACAAAATGACCCCCCTATAACTTTTGAAAATGACTATATATCTGGTGTTCCGATGTCACACTCTTGTTAAGGAGCCCAAATTTAGTGGATTTGCTTAATTACAGGTCATCTCATGAATTTCCAAACGACCCTAAAAATTGATGTTTAACATAGTTGCTCATAAATTCCTATAATAAAGCTTGAAATACCTGTATCTTTGCGCGCTTTAAAGATAAATAAATTCTAATTTTATATTAGTGTTCAGCAAGGTCTAAATGACCAGATTCATTATATACAAGTGTTTTTGGGAAATATAAATTGCAAGTTGAGTTTTGCCGGGGAAAGGTTCGGCCCTGGACACAAGTTTTGAAAAGCCAAAAATGGACAAAATGACCCCCCTATAACTTTTGAAAATGACTATATATCTGGTGTTCCGGTGTCACACTCTTGTTCAGGAGCCCGAATTTAGTGGATATGCTTAATACCAGGTCATCTCATGAATTTCCGTGACCCTCTCCCGCTGCCTTGAAAACCCTAAAAATTGATGTTTAACATAGTTCATCATCAATTCCTATAATATAGCTTGAAATGCCTGTATCTTTGCGCGCTTTTAAGATAAATTAATTCTAATTTTATATTCGTGTTCAGCCAGGTCTAAATGACCAGATTCATTATATTCAAGTGTTTTTGGGAAATATAAATTGCAAGTTGAGTTTTGCCGGGGAAAGGTTCGGCCCTGGACACAATTTTTGAAAAGCCAAAAATGGACGTAATGACCCCCCTATAACTTTTGAAAATGACTATATATCTGGTGTTCCGGTGTCACACTCTTGTTAAGGAGCCCAAATTTAGTGGTTTTGCTTAATTCCAGGTCATCTCATGAATTTCCGTGACCCTCTCCCGCTGCCTTGAAAACCCTAAAAATTGATGATTAACATAGTTGCTCATAAATTCCTATAATAAAGCTTGAAATACCTGTATCTTTGCGCGCTTTTAAGACAAATTAATTCTAATTTTATATTCGTGTTCAGCGAGGTCTAAATGACCAGATTCATTATATTCAAGTGTTTTTGGGAAATATAAATTGCAAGTTGAGTTTTGCCGGGGAAAGGTTCGGCCCTGGACACAATTTTTGAAAAGCCAAAAATGGACGTAATGACCCCCCTATAACTTTTGAAAATGACTATATATCTGGTGTTCCGGTGTCACACTCTTGTTAAGGAGCCCAAATTTAGTGGTTTTGCTTAATTCCAGGTCATCTCATGAATTTCCGTGACCCTCTCCCGCTGCCTTGAAAACCCTAAAAATTGATGTTTAACATACTTGCTCATCAATTCCTATAATAAAGCTTCAAATGCCTATATCTTTGCGCGCTTTAAAGATAAATCAATTCTAATTTTATATTCGTGTTCAGCGAGGTCTAAATGACCAGAATTGATATTCAAGGGGTTTTGGGAAATATAAATTGCAAGTTGAGTTTTGCCGGGGAAAGGTTCGGCCCTGGACCAAATTTTAAAAAGCCAAAAATGGACAAAATGACCCCCCTATAACTTTTGAAAATGACTATATATCTGGTGTTCCGGTGTCACACTCTTGTTCAGGAGCCCGAATTTAGTGGATATGCTTAATACCAGGTCATCTCATGAATTTCCGTGACCCTCTCCCGCTGCCTTGAAAACCCTAAAAATTGATGTTTAACATAGTTCATCATCAATTCCTATAATATAGCTTGAAATGCCTGTATCTTTGCGCGCTTTTAAGATAAATTAATTCTAATTTTATATTCGTGTTCAGCCAGGTCTAAATGACCAGATTCATTATATTCAAGTGTTTTTGGGAAATATAAATTGCAAGTTGAGTTTTGCCGGGGAAAGGTTCGGCCCTGGACACAATTTTTGAAAAGCCAAAAATGGACGTAATGACCCCCCTATAACTTTTGAAAATGACTATATATCTGGTGTTCCGGTGTCACACTCTTGTTAAGGAGCCCAAATTTAGTGGTTTTGCTTAATTCCAGGTCATCTCATGAATTTCCGTGACCCTCTCCCGCTGCCTTGAAAACCCTAAAAATTGATGATTAACATAGTTGCTCATAAATTCCTATAATAAAGCTTGAAATACCTGTATCTTTGCGCGCTTTTAAGATAAATTAATTCTAATTTTATATTCGTGTTCAGCGAGGTCTAAATGACCAGATTCATTATATTCAAGTGTTTTTGGGAAATATAAATTGCAAGTTGAGTTTTGCCGGGGAAAGGTTCGGCCCTGGGCACATATTTTGAAAATCTAAAAATGGACAAAATGACCCCCCTATAACTTTTGAAAATGACTATATATCTGGTTTTCCGGTGTCACACTCTTGTTCAGGAGCCCAAATTTAGTGGATTTGCTTAATTCCAGGTCATCTCATGAATTTCCGTGACCCTCTCCCGCTGCCTTGAAAACCCTAAAAATTGATGTTTAACATAGTTGCTCATCAATTCCTATAATAAAGCTTGAAATGCCTGTATCTTTGCGCGCTTTTAAGATAAATTAATTCTAATTTTATATTCGTGTTCAGCGAGGTCTAAATGACCAGATTCATTATATTCAAGTGTTTTTGGGAAATATAAATTGCAAGTTGAGTTTTGCCGGGGAAAGGTTCGGCCCTGGACACAATTTTTGAAAAGCCAAAAATGGACGTAATGACCCCCCTATAACTTTTGAAAATGACTATATATCTGGTGTTCCGGTGTCACACTCTTGTTAAGGAGCCCAAATTTAGTGGTTTTGCTTAATTCCAGGTCATCTCATGAATTTCCGTGACCCTCTCCCGCTGCCTTGAAAACCCTAAAAATTGATGTTTAACATAGTTGCTCATAAATTCCTATAATAAAGCTTGAAATACCTGTATCTTTGCGCGCTTTTAAGATAAATTAATTCTAATTTTATATTCGTGTTCAGCGAGGTCTAAATGACCAGATTCATTATATTCAAGTGTTTTTGGGAAATATAAATTGCAAGTTGAGTTTTGCCGGGGAAAGGTTCGGCCCTGGACACAATTTTTGAAAAGCCAAAAATGGACAAAATGACCCCCCTATAACTTTTGAAAATGACTATATATCTGGTGTTCCGGTGTCACACTCTTGTTAAGGAGCCCAAATTTAGTGGATTTGCTTAATTCCAGGTCATCTCATGAATTTCCGTGACCCTCTCCCGCTGCCTTGAAAACCCTAAAAATTGATGTTTAACATAGTTGCTCATCAATTCCTATAATAAAGCTTGAAATGCCTGTATCTTTGCGCGCTTTTAAGATAAATTAATTCTAATTTTATATTCGTGTTCAGCGAGGTCTAAATGACCAGATTCATTATATTCAAGTGTTTTTGGGAAATATAAATTGCAAGTTGAGTTTTGCCGAGGAAAGGTTCGGCCCTGGACACAATTCTTGAAAACCCAAAAATGGACAAAATGACCCCCCTATAACTTTTGAAAATGACTATATATATGGTGTTCCCATGTCACACTCTTGTTCAGGAGCCCAAATTAGTGGATTTGCTTAATTCCAGGTCATCTCATGAATTTCCGTGACCCTCTCCCGCTGCCTTGAAAACCCTAAAAATTGATGTTTAACATAGTTGCTCATAAATTCCTATAATAAAGCTTGAAATACCTGTATCTTTGCGCGCTTTTAAGATAAATTAATTCTAATTTTATATTCGTGTTCAGCGAGGTCTAAATGACCAGATTCATTATATTCAAGTGTTTTTGGGAAATATAAATTGCAAGTTGAGTTTTGCCGGGGAAAGGTTCGGCCCTGGGCACAATTTTTGAAAAGCCAAAAATGGACAAAATGACCCCCTATGATATTCTAATTATTTAAATCAGAATCCTTTTGTCTTGAATAGTAATAAAGATATTTAGAGTCACTATAAGATTCCAGAACTAGTGATGAATCTATCACAGATCAAAACATTTTTTATTAATATCTTAATATTTTATTTAATTTTTATATTTTATTTTTATAATATTTTTAATAATATAACAGATGGAGACTACTAAGAAGATTTTTCTTATACGATACAAAGAGTGGAATTGAAGGCACTGAAGGCAATAAAATTGGGTTAATATCAATTGTGGTTAGATACCTACAAAGTATCAAACTCAGAATAAAACCTGGTATTAATAGTAATGAGTTAATCTCCTAATAATAACATATAAGGAGAGATACTCTTTAAATTTATAAATAAAATAGGTTTATATATAGATTATTAGCTTGACATAATTGAATAATTTAGAATCCAAGACGAGTGCTGCAACTAACTTACTAGCAAGTGTTTCATTTACAGCTGAATACGTTATGGACATCTCAAATTTCTGGAAAACTGTGAGTGGCATTTAAAGTAGGTGCATGGTTCCCTTTGGAATTATAGTAATAATTTATGTTTACATTTGGCAATCAATAACTCATTTTTACTTATGAAAAATGTTAGATGAGTAATTTATTGAAATATCATAATTATTTAATTCGTTTGGATTAAGCTATTAGAGATAGTATAATAATATAAACAATTAAAGATAATAATTCGATTGTAAGGATTGTATTAATATAGATTATTTGGATCCTATTTTTATTTTTCCTAATTTATATCCAATTCTAATAAGAATTATCTAAGTAAAAATTTTGAAATTATCAAAATAATAAATGCTAAACCTTTTATTTCGTCAAATTAATTTTTCTCAATAATAGTACAATATTAAATTATGTCTTCTATATTATTAAATATCATAGATCAGAAGCTTTTCTTATATTAACAAACTTGAACTTTCATTAATAATTTTATTGGAATTCAATGTAATCCTACTTTGTCAGACGATAAATCAGCTAAGTGTAAATAGCAATAGTCAAGATTTTATGTCTGACTGGAATAAATGTGTTTTCAAACCTAATATTTTTAATTTTGGCACTTGTGACTGACTACTGGTTTGTATTTTTCAAATTACAAGAAAGAAATTTTGTAATGCTACCATAACTTATTAAGAGTTATGATAACTATATACCTTTTAATGCTCTTTGCTGTATTAAATAACTAAAATTATTTATATAGATTTAATATCATTTTAAGGATAGTTTATTGCTCAGTTGAATTTATCTTATTATTCTTATTAAATTAGAAAATTTAATAAGAAAAATTAATTATTTACCTTAAGATTAATTTATATTTTTTTATTAGCTTGAACAATTATTTAAAATAGTATTTATTATATCTTCATTTTATTAATAAATAAAATAAATCATAATCCTTTCGAGATAAATCAAATTAAATGGTTAATTGCTAGCTACAAAACTGCTCATTATCTTATGTTAAATTGTCTCTGAGTAGTGCAGTTTTGACATCTTTTTAGTTGACTTGGAGATGCTAAAGCGGAGAAAGGACTACAAAGACGATGACTAGCTCGGCTCAAATGCCTAGGAACAAATCTTTCTATAGAATTAATTCAATGAGTTCAAGAAAACAAGTTGATATCAGTTGAATTTACTTTGTAGTGCAATGCTTTCTTTTTGGAGGGTTTCTTCTGGAAATATCTCTCTACTCATTATCAAAAACTAATAAAATCCTTTCGTCTAAAATAAATTAAATTTTTTAATAAAGAACTTATAAATACGAAAGCTGATTCTCCAGAGAATTACGTGTTAAATTTGTTTGCACTGCATTAGGTATCTGTCAATACATTCTTAGATATTTGATAAATTCAAAGTTACTCAATAAAGTAAAGAGTTTATTTATTTGATGTCATGAGTAGCATTTCTGTAATAATGTTTGATAACTAATTCCATGGATGCTAAATTCATGATCATATAAATTTATATTATTTTAGGTCTGAATAATATTAAGCATAAAATAATAATTCACGGTAGATCTCCATACGGTAAGCAGAGGTAGAGGTTTCTTCAGAGGTTTAAACCTAGCCTTAGAATATGAAACCATTGTAAAGCCTTACTCCATGGCTTGGCCAAGAGCATCAAAATCTACAAACCTACGATATATACATGCCAAGCAAAATGCTTATTATAAAAATCTCTATTAAAGAAGATTGACTAAAAAATCTTAAACTTTGTGAATACTAAGACTTAGGTTTAACAGAGTACAGACAATTTTGACAAGGGAAAGCTGTACAATTGGGGTTTAATATTGAAAAGCTGGAAGACTCTGGTATCTTAATGAATAGATTGATGCGGATTTATATTAAGAAAGTAAGAGTTAAACCTAAAGTATAGATAAAATTAAGTATTCATATTTATAGTGGCTTTAATAGTTTTAAATTTTTTAAGAATATGTAAGGGATAAAGGAGCAGTAAGCAGATATCTAAGCTTGATGCCTAATATGGAAAAAATTGAAGTACCTATTATATTCAAAGATGGATGGATGTGTTTCTCTTGTTATCTATTTTTTATTTATATAAATATTTGTTAAAATATACATCTATTAATAACTTATATAATATATTACAAGGATTAGACTTTGCCTTCTTAATGTTTGATGTATAAGTAGTAAGCTTCATAGATATAGCTGCACAAGGCAATGAAAGCTCCATATAAAAATGTCTTTATCAATTCATTGTTTAGTAAATAATAAAAATGTTAATTATTGATACTTGGAATTTTAATTGCCTATATTCTTGATAACACATTAAAAGCTCAATTCTAATATTTTATTTTATAATTCAGATGTTTCAAAGTGTTTTTAATCTTCATTTTATATTATTATGTTTATCTTTGTCATATCCTGTTTTAAAGTTTAAACATAATTGAATTAGAATATCACAATAAATACTTTTACCTTAAATTATGTAAGAAGAAATGTTGCAAGACATACCCTAGTGGATGAAAGATTCCATATAGAGTAATAGCAATAAATATATAGAATATATTTATGCAGTAATAAACTAACAAAATTTCTATATTCTAAATGCTTTATTATATTACTTTTTTGTAATTTATGATTAATATAAATAAGGTAACTTATTATAATAAACATATTTTTATAGACTAAGAATATGTATAGAAAATAAAAAATTGTAATAAGAATATATTTATTGATTGTCTTAGATTATTATATAGTTATTCTATTTATTTTTTCTTGCAATATTTTTAATTCGATGATGTGAGAAGAATCTATCAGCCACACACTGATGCTTTTCTCAGAAGTAAATAGCCTTACTCCTAATAATTTATATGAACATTAACTCATTCTTGTAGTACCATTATGGAAGGCCCATATCTACAATTCACTTAAGCAAAATTGGAAGAGAGGACTTTATACTGTATCGACTGGCTCTTTCATTGTATGTAATCATCAATATGTCAATCATTAATTATGCATCGAGTGATAAAATTGAACAAACCAATTCAAGAGAGATTTTAATCAAAATTACAAATATATTGATGGAGCCTATCAATCATTTCAGGAAGCAATATGAAAATTTGAAGTAAGTTTTATGAGAACCTAAAGACAAGATCTGAGTACAATATTTTTTTCAAGGAAGTTTTCAGACTACTAGATTTCTAGCCAGAGCTCGCTAAAATGTATGTTAGCATTGGCTTTATCATTAATTATTGAATCACATCTGACTAAAATCTTTTAATTGCAGGTAGTTTACAAATCAATTAAATTTTAGAGTTGCTTTCGGTTTGGTTTCAGGAGGTGGAGATGCTGCTCTTAAATTGCAGCTAATTAATGGATCTACGGTGGCACTTATATTTCTCAAAATTTCTCTGATTCAAACACATTCAAGCATTTGACCTGGCTATTAAGGCCTTCGCTCGAAATTGCTGGACTAACATTCCTTTTCAAAACGCAAAAAGAGTTTACTTTACAGATAAAACACTGCCGCTTGAATTGAGAAGAGATTATACTTCACCATTAAATGCCCTTCTAAAACCTCCTTTCTAAGAAAACCAACTCTATTTATTCAAATGTGGTTTCGTATTTGGTCAAGCCTTTGATTTCCTGTATATTCTACTCATTAATCATCAATAATATATACTTCTTTTTTTTACCTATAACAATTTAATCTATAATTTCATTCTAGGTTTTTCATTTTGCCTTGAATCATTTTTAACCTATCCATTCTATTTCACAATAGGTATGGTAGATTTGTTATCATTGCACATGGAGCAAGTCATTTTTATCGCCAATAGCTAAATGGATGATTGAGAATATGGACATGCTGTACTTCAAATTTTGCATTGGTTACACACGTTGGTTAAGACACCATGGTATTTTAAGGTTTAAATTTGGTTTAAAGACTTGAATCTGATTATTGATAAATATGTTTAAATCTTAAATGGTCTATAATACTTGATTTCTCTCTGATTGCCTGATACTATGGGTATTTTCAATGGCTGTAATGATGTTGGGCTTCACTAGAATACCAATAATCCATCTCCTCAAAGAATGTGTGAAAAGTGCATTCAATCTGTATTTTACAAAAAATGTAAAACTGAAAAGATTATTAGAAAATATTTTTAATTAAAACATAAGTTGTAAAATCATCTATATATTTTCGCATATTTAATCATTGTTCTAAAATTATCAATATTGACTTCTTGCTTATATTTTTAAGATGCTTATTGAATAAAAATGATTAAATTGTATGCTAAAGTATAAATGTAAGCAATAAATTAATATTAAAGCATTAATTAAGTTTAGTATATTTTTAATTTCAACTCATTATTACCTATTTAAATAAAATTAATTCTGTTATATTTCATAAGCCAAAAATACACAACCTGAAGATATCGTAGATTTCATTGCACAAACTTTACATCCACGCCAGAAAGCTCTGTAATTCCTTCATTTTGGTAATTGTGTTTGCCCACTTATTATACCCAGGTCACGGATGAAACTATTGTAGTTGCTATTAAATGTCTCGATATTTATAATATGGTCTTCTCACATCCTATTAAGCAAAAAATTAAAATACTAGATGAGAATTTCTGATTTATTATGAATTAATTTTATTTTAAAAATTATTGGCTCTCTTTAATTTAAAAATTAAAGTTTAATTAGTAAAATAGACATTTTTACTCAAAGACAATATTAACTCCGACTGCTTACCTAAGGAAAGAGAGGAATGTATCCAGCAAACTGCTCCAGCAGCTAAACTAACTAAACAATTTACGAATGATTCAAATCAGCTGAAGATTTTTAATTTTACATTCTAGAAACAGTCTCCCTTAGTCTAATTATACACTGTAAATGGTGAAGCACATGATGGCACTTATCTCGAAATATTGAATAATAAACCTCTTTAAAGAATATTGATTCCATTTTCTTTGACAATCTTGAGAATACAGTCAATATGTTCCTTGTAGTAAGCCTCTTATTTAGATTTCGTCTGAGCTATAACATTATCTTCACTAAGGTGTAGAGAAAAAGGAATCCACAAAGCCAGCAAATGTCCACAAATTACTATTTTTCTCAAATTATCTGAGTATTTAAGCTCTATCAAAAGATTTCTCTGAAATTGTTACTTAAATGCCTTCTGATATATTTTAGTTGTGGATTTTTGCCCTAAATTATGGCTTTTCAAAGCTATTAATTTATTTGCTTTGATTGGCTATAAATTTTAAACTTAAACCTAAATATAACAAATTAACTTCAACTTAAATTATAAATAAAATTAACCATTATACTTTCAATACCAGAATAATTTAAATCAAATAGTATAATTCATTGCAACAAAGCCAAAAAATAAATGATATATTTGTCTAGGATTTTCGTTTCATGATTTACTATAGAATGATGACTTCGAATTTCATGCAAAAATAAAGAATCTATTCTGTTTAAACTTCATCTGCGAAATTCATAAGAGTCGAAACATATAGCGTTTGAAAATGGAGAGCCCATTCCCTGTAAACCTTCTTATTTATAATAAAATGTTGATAAATTTTCTTCTTAAATGATAAAATTTTAAGCATTCTGTCAAAATATATTAAATTACTCCTTCTTGTTTAAGTGTTTATTTGAAAATCTTTATGATATAAGGCTTTTAATTTGCTATTTTGCAATATATTTTTCTTTAGACTTATTTAAATATAATATAAAGAAAGGTAATTCACTTAGGATTTGACGTTTTTCCTCCATATTTGTAGAATTGGTTTCTATTTTAACTGATGAAATCCAGATACCTATTTCTGACATTCATTGCATTTTTTCGATATTCTATTAAAGACCCTAAGTTGTCAATTTTATATTCTGATTAATTTATTATTGAGTTGAGAATATTTCTGTCTGAATTCTTGTCTTCATTAAACTGTAGATGTAAATTAAAATTTATATATAAAAATACAATGCAAAAGAAAAAGTATCATATTTTTACAATTTAAAATCTATAGACACTTATTCTAGCTGATGACTACCAAGCAAACTCGATAGGCTAGCAACAGAGCCACTTTCCAGATCAACGGCTTTATTTTATTCAAATCTAACGATAATTACTTATAAGCATAAATCAAGAATTATATTTTAAATTACTGATTTTTTATGATATTGCAAGATTGTTATGTATCTATATTCATGAATTATTTATTGCTAAACATCTGCTACTAATATTCACGAAAGAGCTTATTTAATCCGAAATTTGATTGATTTTTTATACTTTAGTATGTTAAAGTGATATAAACAAATATATACAAAGCAAAATACTATCATAAATAATACTATGTTGCCATGAATATTATTTAAATAGCTCTATATATTAATTTTATAGTCGGTATTTTATATTAATAAATTTAAAAGTAACATAATAATAGTATTATTTTTAAAATTATAAAACCCCATTACTATTTAATTCTTAATATTATATATTATTATCGTTTAAATATAATTAAATTATAATTGAATTAAATATTCGCACTCTTATTTGTTATTTGATCGAGATATTCAACCTAGTTTTTTGTCTTAATAATTAGCTTAAATTAAAGTAATTTCTGCCGTTCATATTATGATTTTAGTTTTATTTCTATTATCCTCTTTATCTTAACTCTTTTAATAGTATGAGGGGTTTTATTTTTTAACAGATAATTAGACTATTCTCTAGAGAGTCGATATACTACTATATTAATTTAAATTATTATTGACTATTTGGAATTATTTCTCTTTACTACTATATTTTTCAAATAGACCTGTAATATTATCAACTATAAATTTGAAAAATAATCGAATTTAAGGGTATCTAGTGTTATTGCTGTGATGCACTCAATCTGGGGCAATCTAAATTCCCATTGCTAAAAATTGGATCAAATTTTTCATAATACTAATCGACAATATTTTCATTATAGTAATCAATCAGCTTAAATTCTATCGAAATTAATTCTATAGTTGCTTCCATGATATAGTTAACTGCAGATAATAAAAGAATTAGAGAGCTATCAAAATAAATTAAATCTAATGCAATTCGATTCTCCATTAATGATTGTTTAATACATTAAATCTCAATTTAGTTTGATTTAAAATTATGAATAGTTACCTCACTCTCCTACATCAAACGTTAAGATTCTATCACTAAGTCATGGAGCTCCACTCTAAGATTGTCGATTTAAAAATAATATTGCTCATAACTTAATAAAATATATTTGATTTGCTTTTGAATTGAGTCCATTTTAAGTTCTTAGTTATTATACTTCTACTTAAGTAAATCACAATCTTTCCTTAATTTATCAGAAACTTGAGAAGGAGGACCAGAAACAGGTAAATTATGTTGCATCAAGTGAGATTATTTAGAGCCTAGAGTTCCAGACAATTATTGCTAAAACTACTTGAATTGATCTTAAATATGCTTGACATCGTCTTATATATAAATTTGTAAGATTTATTTCATTCTAAATCAGCTAATCGTTTAGGTGATCCTTATCATGATCATATAACTCTAGTTTTTATCTCCATCTTATTTTCAATTCATCTACTATTGCCCGTTCATCATTATCCATTTAAGCAACACCATCCAATCAGAAAACATCTTAATATGCAAACCTTTCAGCACCTTCTAGGTGTTGGATTAATAATTAAATAATTCAAAAATTATTCTAAATTTATAAATTATATGTTATTTAAACAATTAATATTAGCAAACTTAGTAGGTCTACCATATTCTTGAAGTTTGAGTATAATCTAAGCTTAATTAACTTATAAGGCAAGCTAGGATATTTCTTTGTCTGTATGATTAACTTGATCAATCATATTATTTTAATCATTCAGTTAATTGATATATTAATCCATAGCTTGAATACCTTGCTTGTATAGATAGTCGTCTCTTCTTAGATAATATCAGCTTGCTATCTAGTTACTGGTTAATTTCAAACAATTTACAAGAGTTAATCTTTTTCAAAGATGTTCTAAGCTTACTTTGATATTTCTTATTAAATTTGACCTTTAAGGGCTTTGATTCTTGATTTTCTTGTTTTTTTAGAATTCAAATTTTCTAATTATTTTAAGATTACTCAGTTTATTAAACAGAATCATGAGGATCTAAAACAAATAACTTTATCTTTCTTAAATTAGTAGTTTTCAATAATAAAAACACCATAAATCATTAATCTATTATGAAAATTAAATCAAGATTAGGTGTGGTTTATCCTTTCTTTAAAATACCTGATTTGACAATTTTAATCTTTTTTCCTACTATGAAATCAACTCCTTTTATTCATCAAGATTGTTATAAATCATTCCACAAACTTAATCATTAATTTAATCGAAATCAATCTCTAAGTGTGTATGAAAATATTCCTAATATTCATGCATTTACAGTTAAATAACTAGTCTATTTTTAAGCTAATTTAATTAATTAATTATAAAGATATTAGTGTGGATTTTGGTAGCTTTAATTTGATATTTTTAGAAAAAATATGATTCTCTAAGAAGTTCATGAAAGACTTTTATAAGCTTAATATTAAACTTAAAATAAAAAAGATTTCTTGCCTTGGATCATAGTAATTACCTTCATTTTCATCTTTTAGTTCTCTTAATAATTCTTCATTTAATTATTTTCAATGTTGCTCTCTCTATAACCCTTTGTATTTCCTTCAGCCAGTCATCATGTGATACAGGTCTTTACTAGTGCTGATTTTTAGAAGAATATTCTGCAACTAACTGTTTTTCCTCATCTTTATCTTCTCTGATGTATGATTATGAGTCATTAACGACTACAGATTGCTTCTCAATATAGTAAACTTTTGTTACTAAAAACAACTAAAAGAGGGCTTTCATTAGAAACGCTATAGAAGTTTAAGCACCAACAGTCTTTATAGTATCACTTCTAATTTTACTTGGATAATTTAATAGCTTGAAAAGATTTAAAATTTCAACCTCCTCCAAATTAAGAGATGCAGTGTAGTTTGGTGCAAATATTTTAATCAAATGGAAAATAATTTACTGTGCATACTGTGCATTAATAATCTATATGTTCTTAAAAGGATCCTTAGTATCACTGAGGATGGTAACATTTCTTAAAAACTCAAGAATTTTTATGAGATGTTTTTCCGAATTGAAGTAATCAATATCATTAAGAGTTTTATGTTTAACTTATGACCTTATATCTGAGGACACTCATCTTAATTTTAATAATTCTTTTGCGTTTAATTTGCTTTATTTTACAGATTATGTTACTCAAGACAAGGTGGCATTGAAATTTTGGAATGAGATTAGCTCTTGCAGAATGATTCCCAGAAAAACCAATTTAATTTTAAGAGTTTTGCATTAAGCAAGCTGATACTTGCCTTGAAAGAGCTTATCTTCCTCTATTTAGTTAATTTTAGTTCATCATACTACCTTAAATTGAGACCTCATCTAGTCTCCAACCAAGTTTGATAATATGTTATATAAAATAAATTGATAAAAGTTAGAATTGATCAGCATACCTTACTACTATATTATTGGCTAAAAAACAAATTAGAATTTTTATTAATGATTCCATTTTTAAGATCTTGTAGTCATTCTTTCAAGTGTTGAGTCTCTTTGCTGTTCAAATTAGGATCTTACATATTGTCTAAGAAATCTTCCTCTACTTTTCACATTTTTAAATTATGTATATTTAAATAAAGCAAATACATTTGTAGTGATGCATACTAGGATAATAATTTTACTAAATTCTTAGAATAGTAATTAATTTGATTTCAAATTTATAAAAAGACATAAATTTAATACACTTTCTCCCGTACATCATTAAAAATGAGAAACAGATCAATTTAAGTCCTGACAATGACACTTTTAGTGTGTCTTTTGTTAATTATTTATACAAAACAAAAGGTATCAGCACTAAATGTAGCTGCTAAATGCACAAATACTCAATTTTATGACTCTTCACACTTAGTGTTTTAACTGCCCTGACAATCAGCAACCTATTTAGACAGAAAGATTAATATAAAATTTTAATATTCATCAAAAATAAAAAAAAGATGCGAATGCAAGGTTGTTTATTAAGACGATTAAAGAACACTTGATGATTACTTTCCTACTTGTATGCCATGTTATTGAGTAAGCATATTTTCTTTCATAAATATAGCTATAATTTTTTTTAAAAAAATATGAGCTACATAAGACAAGAGTTGATGCTTTGGGTGTACAATATTTGTATATAGTTGACCATAGTTAGAGGTTAAGTTCGATGTCATCTTACATATAGACCATAATCACGTTTTTAACTATTTATAGCTCAAGGAATCTGATTTGGATAATTAAAAATATCATATGTCCACACTCAATGCTACTTACATGCTAAGCCCAATCTTTATAAATCCTTATGAAAATGACCTAATTTGACATAAGCTAGTCATAGCTCGGCCTCTGTAAATTTTATAAGCCTCAAAGACATGGTAGAATATCTAGATCTGTAGATTTTCACTCTTAATGGATAATGAAAGCTTGAGATGTGCCATTGACAAGGACAGATTTCGAAAATATTCCCTTCATAGAAAAGCCAATTTTACCAATAATAAAATTGCCATTTCAAATCATCAAAGTAATATGCTATATTAGTATATAGTTGCGATGCTATCTTTAAGAATTCAAATTAAATTGACTATTAGTCATTTATATACGAAACTTACATTTTTAAAGGGAATCATAAATTTTATATTTTTTCGTTAACTTCTTCATTTTTTAATTGCACATATATTTACACATTAATTATTTAGAAATATTGTATATGCTATAAATTGCATGAATCTTCCTTAAAAAATTATGATTAAATTAAGAAAATTAAATTCTTAATATAAATAATGAAAGATTTTTAAGTTGTTACTATTTATATTAACAAAATCTAATCGTAATGCATTATAGCTTATTTGTTGAATAAAAAAGCCTTATTATAATTATCTAATGATATGTATTATTTACTACAGATATATTGAAACGGAGTGAGTCACAAAATAATATTTTTTGTGACTCACTCCGTAGATAATTAAAACTAAAAAAGCAGGCAGCATAATCCTATAAATAAGAATATATTAGATTCACTCAAGATTATTCACATTAGACATTAAAATTTTTAATGGCTGAATAAAGAATGGTCACACTTAAATTACTCTAGAAGTCTAAATCCACTTCTTCATTTATACATATTTCTATTTATTAATTAATTATTCAATAAATATTTATAAAACTATAATAATCTACATTTTAAAATTATGATTCTTGATTAATGTGAATATTCATTACTTCCAATTATTAAAGATTTTGACCAGATTTACCAAAATCTCTTTATTTTCATAAAACAAGAAGTATAATTATGAAATATTCATGGGAACAACTCATTTAATTTAAGTGTGGCATACATATCAATTAATTTGTCTCTTTTAACAATCATAATTTATAATAAAAGTTTAAGTTTAAGTTATGGTAAATTATAGTGCAGGTGAGCTAAGGCTCCACACTCTTAACATACATTCATAAAATGGTGTATATAGTTCATAATAATAATAATTATTCAAACATTCTATGTTTCTCCACCAGTCTTGTCTGGTGGTTCGTATTCTTCTTTGTTTTCTTCTTCTTGTGACGATTTGTCACTTTTGTTCAATAATTCTATCTCTATACTTTGATCAGGTGCTAGACTTAGTTTCTGTACTCCTTTCTCATGGAGTACTTTATTTAGCAGTGCTCTGTTATTGAGACAGTCTATTATGTCAATAACATTGATTTTCGTATCCTTAACCCTTTTCGTTATCATCTCGTTGAGATTTTCAACCATGATAGCTTTGTATCTTGATATGATTCCTTGAATCTTCGCCAATATGTGAAGATCGTTGATTTCATATGTTTAATGTAGTTAGGATTGCTTTTTTTCTCTGATTCTTTTCTTTTTGGGTATCTTCGTGCTATCTATCTATGATATGATATCACTATCATCTGATTTTGCAGAAGACTTAGGTCTCTTCTCCTTGTCTTTTGCTTGACTACTAGTTATAGTTAGTTCTCCAAATTTCCTAACTTTATGCAGTTGCCTTTCGCTTTTAACTGACCCTTCTTTCTGAACTCTGTTTGGTCTATATCAATCAGGTTCTTAGTCTTCATCCACTTTTTGTATTAATTTTTATCCAAGCTCAATTTTTTGAAATTCTGAATATGGTTTTGCTTATAGAATAGCCCTTTTGTATACATTGGGCTCTATCTCTATGTTTTGTTGGAATGAATTGGTAAAATTCCCATCTTACATGTGTACTACTGGGGATTGTATGACATCTGGTAGTGTTTATTGAGCTTCCACTACCTGGTGTACTGTGCTTTATGTAACATCGACCTTGTCATGTAGTTGAACTACTGTAGCTGCAGGTTATGTGAGATCGTCAATTTGCTTTTAGATCTCTTGAACAATCATAGTTTCTTTTTCTTCTTCTTACTGTATTGGTACATGAGAATAGTTATCCTATACTAGTACATTATCTTAACTTCCGGACTTAATCTATGAGTTATCCTCTGTAGAAATCACTGGATTCACAATTTTCTTTGCCTCTTAAGGGACTTACATAATTGTCAAAGTGCTAGTTCGAGTTACTTCTTTTTTTTAAGTTCGATGGTTTTAATAATTTATTATTTTAATTATTATTTCTTTTAATCTAACCATTAGCTTTTTTCTAACGGTTATTTTTCTTATCTCTATTACTAGTTAATCATGGGAATGTGTGATAGTATCGATTGAACATCATCGTTAGATGATTCGTCTATTCTCTTTTGGATTGGACTTGCGACTGAGGCAGTCGATTGTTCTTCTATCTCTGGTTTCACGACAACTAGAGTTTTACCAGTAGTATGTTACTTGGATTGTTTTACCTCTTCCATCATTTTTGTTTGATGTTTCATTCCTCCTTTGATTTCTTCCATATTTTTCTTACTTCCATGTATGGCTTGTATTTTTGGCACCTTGGATTGGTCTCACTACTATTAATTTTGCGAGAGATCATTGTTTTGGGTTGCCTTTGGTAGAATTACCTAGTGACCTTTGACTTAGGTACTGGTATTAAGGGAGGTTTTGGGCATTGTTAGTTCTGGGTTTCCATATTTTATGAATATATTATTGGCAAACTTCTATAGCAATTTGGATACTATAATTGTGTCATTTTCTCTAACCCCTTTTACAAAGTCCTCTTATTCTTCATCTTCAAATTCTTTGGATAGCAGTGTATCGAAGATCATATCTTCTCTTTACACTAAGCTCATTTCCATATCTTGGTCGAGGATGGTTTGAATATTGTCATTACTTAATTTTATAAAGTAAGTGGTTTTCGTGATATGTTCCATCTATTAACTTTTTAATTAAATAATTAATTTATAATAAAAAAAGCCATTATAATTGAATTAATAATCTATAATTAAACCTAATCACTCAAATGAGAGATATTAAATTCATTGCTGTACTGAGTTGGTTGCCAAAAATTTGTAGCATGGCCTGATATTATTAGATCTCACAAATATTTTCAAATTTAAGGCAATCAATAATAGTATTAACTGGATTAAATTATAAATACACTCAGGGTTCTCCGAATACTTTTTAATAAAAGTGAATAGCACGATGTCTTCAACATGGTACCTCATTATATCGGGGGCGTTCTCTTTATCTCAAACAAAAAACTATAATTGTTGTGAACTGCATAGAAACCCAAACCTATGTATTGCTTTAAATTGAATATTTTAAGTTTTTTCACTCATTATTTTCAACCTCATCATAAACATGCACTATTAAAAATTTTCTTGTGTGGAATATGATTATTTTAGTTGACAAACCGGAGTATTAATATGCCTCTTTTATTCTACTTGCAAATTTACAAAAGAAATACTAATATTAATATTTATTTTTCAATCATAGTATAGTAGGTGTAAATGTTTTTATTTATAAGCCGATTCATCAAAATTACTTAGATTGTTATATTTTATTAATGTGTTGATAAAACAACTAAGCAAAGCAATATGTATCTCAATATAGCATATATTGTAATTTAATTCTCTAAGTTCGCCATCAATCAAAACTGATTCTTTCATCGTTTTTCTGTCAAGATTTAAGAATATCATGTAAAAGCATTAATTAAAAGCCATAAAACATTTTTAATTAATTGATAAATGATCCTGTGAAAATGATCGTCAAGGTCAGGATAACATTGATAATAGCGCGAGCAGGAACCCTAAAACAGACTAAGAATTTCCTTATATCAGGGAAATTTCAAGTCATCACCAGAGGACTTTGCCTGCTGAGGATTGATTTCTAGGTGTTTTCTCGAAAGAAGACGCGCAGTGAGCTCCATTTCGAGATATGCAAGCACCGAAATGGACCACGGTTGAGATTCTAAGGTAGAATTTTTTAAGTGTAAGATGGTATTTAAATTAATATACAAATTTGGAAAATCTAAATACAAGGTATAGAAAGCATTTAGAAAATAAGTTATTAGTTATATTGAGAGTATTTCGACTAAATGCGTGTAAGTGATTCACTTTTAGCACTGAGTAATTATCAAGTATCCATTTTATTCTTGGAATGTCTAGCAATACATCTTAGTGCTCTTTTAGTGTCTTGGTTAGCTCTCATTGGGAGATCTAACAACTTATGGGTAGTTTAGTATTAAGTAGAATTGCTAATTCTACAAAAAGCTAATAAAGTGTTTGGTTAACCCATTATGAATCATTATGAGTGAGTTTTGGGGTCTTTGATATTAATCTGATGTTGCAATCTTATTTTTTCTTCTAATTTTGGCTTTCTTTTGAAGAAGCTATTAGCTATTCTTAATAAATTCTTATTAAGTTAAATATTTTAATTAAGATTTTAGTTGAATTTTTGCCGGCAAAATGCAGTTTTGAATTTTAATAGCAGAACTCTATAAATTACAAATTCAAGTCTAATTTATGAGTTTTGACTTATTTATCCTTAGCCCAGACTTTGAAAACTTCCTAGCCCTCAAATTTATCGTTAAGTCTATTAAATTTCCATTATACTTAAAAAATGCGCCTTTTCAAGGTTAAATACCTATTTAAGTTAATTAAGACTTAATTAAGCTCTTAATAAATTTCATTATTATTCTTATTAATTTAAATTAAAATTTTTGCCGTCAATCTCAAAACATCAAACCTTATAACATGTTGAACGAGTTAGACTAACAACTATCCTAAGATTCTGTTTCATTAGTTAACCTTATGAATCAAAGAAATCTGAAGTCTCTTTACTGAATAGACTTAAATTTTATCATAAGCCGATACACCTGCCTTTAATCATCCAATCCTAGGTGAAAATTTTGTCAAAGACTTTTCTAAAAAGAGGGGTCGTAAGTCTGTCTATGAAGGAGCCGAGTATCCTGAACTCATAGATAATCCAAAACTGATACTACCCAATAACAATTATAACATCGAAGGGTTGTTAGAGCTTGAAGAGTTTTCAAAACTCCGGCATTCAAGAGACTTACCAAGATTTATAAGCAAATATGTGCTAAACAAAACACAGAAAAATCTCTCAAAATCATAGAAAGCAAAATCTATAATAGGTTAGAAAACTCATAGAATGCTATTTTAGACCTATCTTAAATGAATGGACTTACTAACAAGCAAGGTATTCAGTCCTCAGATCTACTTAATGTGTAAAGCAGCTTGACTCCTCAAGCTAATTACGGAGCTAAGATCCAATCCGAGATCACTAGCAACTACTTGAGGGAATACATGCTTTTGAAGCCTTAAGAGAGGTATCAGTTCTCGACAAATTTGTCTAAGAAATAGTTAAAGCTTGCTAGAGTTTTTAATGAGCCTTAAAACAACATGCTCCTCTAACTTTACGATGGCATGTTTGGGCTTATACACGAGTTAAATCTCAATATAAAGCTCGACCTTTAGGTCAAAACAAGGCTGTTTGTGTAGTCTTTGCTATATTATAGAAATGAACTTATATAAGTAAACGAAGACCTACTTAAAAATTAAATGACCTTATTGGCCCAATGACCAAACTCAGAATAAACTTTAGGTCTTGCTAATTACATTTTTATCAATGAAGTAGAAAGCTTTTCGAAACTTTCAGATGAGTAAGTTTTGCTAGACAGCAAGAATATTGGAATTATTCCTTTAATGGCAGGCACATTTTGTCTCTTCAAAATAGATCCTCAGGTTGTTAGACTCTTACCAAACACATTATAATGTCTTAATAAACCCTTTATTCAAGTTTTAAAATAGGACTATGGGCTGAGGCTAGTTAGGGAAATTCCAATAAATGTGGTTGGAAACTTTGTCCAAATTTGCGCATTGAGTTAATCTAGTTCATATAAAGACTTGGATTCAATGATAAACCATATCAGCAATATTTTTATTAAAAAGTGGGACTACTTAGATCAGTCAGACTTCTCATTGCTGATTGCTCAAGTTTCGGTTGAGCTTAAAGAGAGAAATCTCAATTGGGTTAGTAAACTTAGCAGTATTATTCAAGTTGTTGACAAGTTGTTGCAATACAACTAGAAAAAGGAGTTAAGAATAGGCCAGACATTATAGCGGACCTAATTAATGGCAATACTGCATGCATTAAGCAAATACTAAAAAACCCCAAAAAGATAGACGAATTTTCTTGTCAATAGTTCTATAAAATGATAGGAAAGTTCAAAAAGCTTAATAAGCATAATAAGATCGTCGACACTTATTGCTGCGCCCTTTAAGAAAGCCATATAAATCAAAATGAAGGCATTCAAGCGCTTGAGAAGCTACTAGGCTTTGGCTTCCTTACTTTGTAAAAACTTTGCCTAAATTTCATTTTATGGTCCGAAAGATAATACTTATTCTTAAACTTCGCAATAGGAAATGGCAAGACTTTGCTCTGCTCATCTTTGGCAGTCCTTCTCACGCTAAAGCACAATAAAAGTACTATTATAATTGGCAAGAGCGACTATCTCGTGCTGCGAGATGGTAAGAGGTACTAAAATATAATTGCTAGCAGCAAGCTTAACGTTAATCACAATCAGTTTGAGACAAAACTGGGGGTTTATTATATGACCCAAAAGTACTTTGAAAAT
>ARYC01008766.1:0-22789 GCA_000711775.1 Oxytricha trifallax
TAAGTTATCTACAAACAGAATAATCTCTTAGTCGGCGTACTTATCTCTGAGTTAATATAAGAACTTTATGTATTATTCGGTCTTTATTGAGCGAGGGTGGATAACATAAGTCTCGAGGCCATTATCTTCGCTTATTCAACCAAGAATTGCATGAGTTTAAACCTTAACCTTTTAATCATATACTTCAATGTTGCTATATCTTTTATACCAAGACCTTGATATGAAGGTATTAAACGTGAATACTGCCTCATCAGCGTGTATGAACTTAATATTATTAGTAAAAGCCCTCTGCATTTAATCGAATATATAATTTAAATTATCCTTATAAAATGGAACATTAAAGTCAATCACTCTCTTAATGCGATTGACTGTCTTGTAAGATATTCCGTTCTTTTTTTATATGTTAACTATCGATTAAGCAGATATGTGAAGCTCAGGAAATTGGCGATGAAACATCACACCCCTCTAGGCTAGAGAGAAATGAGCCCAGTATTTAAGAGTCTTATCATTAATAAGATATTCAATATGATGCTGCTAAAATTTTAAGAGTCTCTTAGGCTTCGAATTAAGATGCTATCTCTTTAAATTCAATGCTAATAGACAGTGAGACCTCACAGTTGCTGGAGATTTATGGAGTAGCCTTGCTATAGACGTATAATTCAGAACAGACTTGAGTTATTCGCTATATTCATCACATCCATATCGCAACTTAAACAATAAATCTATATACTCACTGTCATAAACTGACCCCAAACCTCGCATATAATCACTTAAATTATTAATATTTAAACATTAAACCCCTACATAAACCCTATTAAACCCTAATAAAGTATGCACTAATAGTCTACTTTTATCAATCAAAAACTCAATCAAACTACTGAAAGGGTTTTGGGGTTTTGACTCCTAACGATCTCATTTTCAATAAATTTCGAATTGCTTCAATTACATCTTCCCACTTTATAAGTTTTAAGCTAAATTAAGTATTATTAATAATGCTTTATTACAATGGTAAGATATGCTTTTCATTTACTTTCTAATACATCTGCAAACTCCCTTTCATCCCACTAAACAGTGTTATTGGTCCTCTCTGATTGGTAAGTATCCTGGGGTACCAAGTAAGATATCTAAAGTTCCAATCTCCTATTTTAAGAATCTTTTATATAAATATATAACTACAATTTTAAGGGACAGAACTTATGCAATCATATACATGCTTCGAATCTAATGAACACATCCAAGTAAATGTATATTTCTAAAACTCTTGATTATTTCAAACGATACTATAACACTAACATCCTTTGGATATTTGTAAATATAAAGGTAGTCTATTAATCATTTCAAATTTCTTGACACTTTGTGCGATAAAACTATATCTTAAATAACACTATCCATCATAAGCAAGTTTTATGTTCTTGCAATCTCTTCCTTGAGCTTACCTTTGAACAATTTATTTATTTGCAAATCATTTTGGTTATGAAATTTCTTAATTAGATAGATGAAAGGATGAATCTAAAATGTATGTTAATTCATAAAATAATTATGAGCATTGCATTTTTTTGCACGCCACATAAGCAATTAATATTAAATGACCTGCAAACATCAATTGTTTTAAAAAGGAATATACAAACCTCTTTCTTGGAAAATGCTAAAAGTATTGGTTGCTTGTTAATTTATCAGTTCATTTCGCTTATGTATATCTATCTCCTACTGCTCTCTTTAATACTATTGTAATAAATACGTTTGAAATATTAAAATTGAATTTAAATAAATAAATTTGATAAATAAAAAGAAAAATAGATGATAATAACAAATTTTGATTTATTTTTAAATCGATACTTTTAATGACGACGCTGGTTGACTAGTTTCATTCACTAAAATGTAAGTTACAAATAACATTTCTAAAATTTACATTTTTTAGTTATCCTACCTGGTAAGAGCAGTGACAAACTTAAGCTGAGACTTCGTATAGAAACAGAAAAAACCAAGAAAGGTGCGATGATATTTAATAATTGATAAATATATATATATATTTATATATTTATTGTGGTGAATATATGTATAGCAAAGCTTTTTGTATTGTTCTTCTTTCATTCTTTGCTAACAGTATTCATTTTAAAATAAATTTGTTATAATCATCTGTTTTTTTTCATTTATTTATTATGATATTTAATCAAAATCTTGGTAGTTAAAGTTGGCTAATTTGAACGATCTTGGCCTCATTCGAAGGAGAGTTCAAGTTTACTGAACTTTACAACAAGCTTTACTATTTAACTATTATTCGGAACTGGCTAACTCGGCTTTAAAGAAAAGTTATTATTTAATCACTCTTAACTAAAAGAAAAATTACCTCGTCCAGGCATGAGGTAAAATGGTACCCTCAATAATAAAGTTCAGCTAACTTATTAAATTTTCTGGAATTTACCCAAGATTGTTCAAATTGAACAACTTTGATTACCAATAAATGAGTTTTAGTTTCCAATTTCTAATTTGTTCTAAAAGAATCAAGCATTCGTTTTTATCTTTGAGAGATTAAAAGCTTTCGAGTTTCCTTATTTTGCATTATCAAATTATTTAGAAAATGCTTTACATATGTATTTAACAAAGATGAGTTAGTGTAAGTTTTTATACAATTATTGATTTGAGACCAAGATCCATCTTATTATGTTTTAGAAACTTTAGCTAAGCATAATAGACCATGCATTACGCTAATTTCATTTTTTTACATTATAATAAAATTGGCTTAATTTCATGGCTATTCCCATTAAAACAGCAAATTTATCCTGAGACCCAAACTATTTAAAATTTCTAATTAAGGGGTTTTGGGTTTGAGTGAAAAAACTTAACAAAGCTTTGAACTTTTTTTTACTACTGAAATTGAAGGATAGTAAAAGAATATATTTATAAAAAAACTTAATATTGATAATAAAATTTTGAAAAATATAAAATTAAAAAAATAGCAAATTTTTGTCTCATACAATAATTTATTGTAAATTATATTAAGTAAAATACTTTAAGAAAATAAAATTCTCTCTGAATTCTTAAACAATTATTCAAACTTCAACATAAAAAGTACTATTTAATGTAAATTTCAATATATAAAGTTTATTATTAATCATTCATAACATCTAATAAAAATTAAATATTTATTAAATTTTAAATTGAAATTTTATAAACCGTGCTTATGTAATTTTAATTTGAGATATTTCTTATTAATAATCATTAATCTCTAGTAATTATAGAATTTATCATAATACTGTGCTAAGCTGCAAATATTTGTAAAAGTAAAAATATAACTAAAAATTTAGACTTATTTAAATCCTAAAATCCTTTCAGTAGTTTTAGATGTGTTTTATAGATAAGCTTATGTTAGGAATAACAAATTTTTAGTTCATTTAAACATTATTTTCATGTTAGTACTGATGATAGAATGAATTTTTAGGAAATATTATTATGTACAGTTTATTTATTAATATGTTTTGTTATATGTTTGATAATTTCAATAGTACAAATTAAAAGTTTAGAATAACTCTGAATGTTTTCTTTATTTTAAAATTGAAAAAAAATTAACCGTATTTAAAAATAGATTTTTCAATTATAAATTCTTATAATATTTTAGAAGAAAGATTTGATAATTTTGACAAAGGTATTTTTTATTTAGTATTGCTCAATTATATTTTTTTACCTTTATGTTTGAACATTTATTTTCACAGTTCGGAGGAAGCTTAATAGTTCTGAATAAGTTAAAGTGAAAATATTCGACAATTGGGTGTTTATTTATGGTTAATAACTCGATTTGCCAATTTTTTTAGTAAATGAGCAAAGCTGTAAATAAAACTTAAAATAATGTATCAATAACATAAAAATAGATTAAATGTATATTTAAAACCTTATATTATAGGAGTTCAACATAAATGTAATTCATGGATAAAGATGTTAAGAGTATAGATAATTTCATTTTGAGCTTTGTTTACATTTAATAGCTCCTAAATAAGTATTAAATAAATTATGACTACTTAATATAAAGGTTCTAAATAATACAGGAGGTAATAAGTAACCAAACACAATTTGATGCACCAAAATTTAATAATTAAAAGTTATTTTATGTTCTCAATTAAGTTCATTCCCAATTACAGGAACTCCTAAAATATAAAAACTATACTGGGAAAATAATTATTATTTATGAAATTAAGCCTATAAAGTTAAAATAAAAATATTTTATAATACTGAGAAACGTTACATAACTTTAAAAATAAAAGAGGAAATAAAATAATGACAATTTTAATATATAAATAATATAAACTCAATATATTTTTGTAATGAAATAATTATGGTAAAAATTTAAGCATTTCAACTAATAAAATAAACATGGAAATTAATCTAACAACAAAAATTAAATAAATAGATAGTAACAGAAATCCCAACATAACCCAAATAAGTAAAATTCAAATATTTAATTATTCTACTATTGAGGTTTTGCGCTTTTAATTTTTTTCAAAATTAAATTAACTTCATGATAAGATATGATGCAAGAAAATAAATTATTTTAAAAGTATTATTTTTAACTTACATTTTTTTATTTTTTAAAGACAGCTCAATTTATTTGGTTCTCTTATTATCAATATATTTTCTATTTTATCAATATATTTATAAGATTATTAAAAGACAATTGAAAATAATCTTGCCCGAACTTAATTAAATATAAAGATTCTAATAAATTAATTTAAATTGAATTAATAATAATTAAAACTAGAACACTACATTTAAAAATGAACAACATTGCTCCTTTTGAAAGTAATTTTTGCTTAAAAATATACACATTCACGATATATTTTTAATAATGGTGAAATAAATATATAATTATAATTGTATCATTATGAATTCTTATTACAAGTTGAATTAATATAACTTGAAAAAGTTTAATCTGTAATAAATGAATATTTAATTTTTATGTTCTGGTCAAGCTCCCCATTTAAAAAAAATAGTAACCAATCGTATATAAATAAAATATTTTCATTGTTTCAATCTAAATCCTAATTAAGATATCATTTACATGAAACCATAAATTATTTAGAGTCATTTAAATTTCCCTTAAACTAGCTCTTGGCAAGCTATTTGCTATATTTTCTATGATATAATATTTTGGCTGAGCTTTTCCCTGAATACTAAAATTAAAGATAAAAATTATGAAATGTTTGTTTATTGGAAAATTTTTTATATTTTCGTTTAGCAAAAAGCATTATTTAAATAAATATTTTAAGGATTAGCTAATAAAATAAATATAATTTTTATTAAATTGAGATAATAAACATAAAAGTTTGCGGATGTCATTAAACTTACGATAAAATACTAAAATATTTTAAATAAAGAAAGACGATAGAAAAAAATTTGAAAATATAAGTTAAATTATTAATTAAAAGGGTCAACAAGTCGAAATGTCATGAAATTTTTAGATTAGATCCTTTGAAATTTTTCATATGAATTTGGAAATTTCATGGGTACAATATAAAGTAAGAGTGTTTGGGATACTTTCAGGAAGGAGGTCGGGTGATAAAGTGTCTATCGGAATAATAACTTAAAGGGTAAATTATTATAAAATGTTCAATTATTATTTTTTTAATACAAATCTTATAACAATATTAATTAAATTTCCTAATAAACAAGAATCTCATAAGTAACTTTTCCATCATTTAGTTAAAAAAAAACTACCTATAATTTCTTATTATTTTTTTAGCCTAATTATATCTTCTGGAAATTGCTGGGATATATTTACATTAACTGTATAAATAATGGACAATGACTTAACAAGAACGAATTTTTAAACAGGAAAAATGAGAAAAATTTAAAACAAAATAATAAAACAATTTCTTTCTGGATAAGTTTAAGATAAATGTAGATTTAAGTGGATTTGCATTATTAACAATTATAAACGAAGGAAGAAAAATTAGAAGATAAAAAATTTATAAAAATAAATGATAAAATGGAGATAAATTTCAGAGAACTATATCAAACTTTAAGTTAATGTTTTAGTGAAATATTTTTTTAAATAAAGTTTCTCAAACTCTCTTAAATAACTGAAATTAAAAATATAATCCCAGACCTAAGCCATGGCAAAGTGTTTGCAATAAGTTATTTTTTATCAATTATAAACTCAAATAAAACTACTGAAGATGATTTTGTGATTTTATTAATGTGATTATTTAATATTTTGTAATCCTGTATAATTTTAGCACTACAATTTAAATCAATTACTACTAGTAAACAACAAAAGGATAAAATAATAAATTGCCTTAAATATACAAATTCTCATTATCAATTTAAAAACATCTATAAATATAACATATTTAAAGTAATTATTATGTATCGTTTTTAACTTAAAAGTATTTTTATAAAATTACAAAAGATTTATTTTCAGGGATGACCTCTTCAATTGATGATTACGACTACAAATCAGAAATGTATGCCCAAATATGCCTGTGTTTATTTTTGGGGAGTAAATTATGATCAATATTATCCTCAAGTAGATATTTTTTTATATATTTATATTAAAAAATATTTAATTATGATTGACTGAGATGGAATTGGTCTTATCATACAATTTGCCAATCTCACACCTCAATTCTGATTTCTTGTTACAAGTATATGATTTTATTATTTATTTTATTAATTTGAAAGAATTATATGAGAGGGGAAATTCCTGTCCTAAATACTATAATTTATTATATATGCCAAAATATAAGAGAAACATACTTATTGACACTTCATTTTCCCACTTATAATAATAAACAATGTTTATTATTAAATAATTTGAATGTTTAAAACTATACTTAATTATATTAAAAAATGGGACTTTCATAAATTATTTTAAAATTCTTTTTTAGATTGTGAGTTAACAGATATAATAATAAAGTAATATTCGTTCATTATTAATAAAAAATATTCTTAAAATTAGATAAATTTTATATGATGTAAATATAGAAAGGGAAACTTCCGAAGGAGAAAGAATATTTTTCTTACAATGTAAAGAAACTTTCCCTAAATAAATTATTAATTAAAATTAGATAAAATATATGACAAACAGTATTTAGCAATAATATAAACCCATTTAATAGTTCATAACATGATATAAATGGAATCATTTTAATATCAAACGACATAAATATATTTTTCATGTATTAAGATTTAATTCACTAGATTTATTATATTAAATTTTTGAAATGAAAAAAAAAACATAATACAATAGGAATACATTTGCGATTGAAAAATAATTTAAATTAATAATTAAATAATTATAATTCGTAGCATTTAATTTTCTTTAAACCTTGACAGAAAATGCTTTATTGAGATAATTCAAAATTATATAGACTTAACTATAGGCGGTACTCTTCAATCGCATCCCGGAATTAGATTATGAATTAAATTTTGGGTGATTTGTTTCGTTAATAAATATGTCAAAATTTAACTCATTATCTAACTCCAAGGATGCGTAAGTGTGATACCGCCAAAAGTGAATTACATCTAATATCCAATTCTCTATCGAACAAGTACCATTTTGACTAGGTTTCAAGAAACTTAACTGCCATAAATTATAATAATCTAATTATTAATATAATTTGATTTTCACTATTCAAATTTATTATCACAATATAATTTATTGTGGGCATAATAAGGTTTGATAGAAGTTAATACTACTGATTAATGATTGCCTTAATAATTTAAAAATCCTCTGATAAAATTTTATTTTAAATCTTATCTATTTTGTTTTAAAAAATAAACTCTCTAATTTTTTTATTTTATTTACAATATCTATTCTATAACGTAAAAATAATATTTGAATTGAATTAGAGAATGCTATTTATTTAAAAATACATAATTACGATTGCTCTAATTATTTAAAATTACCTTGATTTTATTTACAAACTTTAATTTTTAAAATGATTCAATAATTAATTGATTTATAATCTATTTTTTTGTGCTAGTGTCATATTATAATTTACTTGTCCAGTATAGGTGCAGATAAAATTTTTGAGGTTGAGGTCTTATTAATTTCCCATTAACGTGTCATCCTACTTTTAGATTGTTTATCATAATTTTCAAGTTCCCTTTTAATGTTGATGATGTCTTTTTTTTTGTTGAAGTTTGACATTTAGTATTACAAAGAATCATTTATTTATGATCATTAAATTTCTCAATCTAGTTAGCGCAGTGACTTTTAACATCCTTTAAAACATCTTTGGGACAATTAGAATAAAGCTTTAAGAAAATAAAATAGAAAGATAATAATTATTAAGTAATTCATGAACTTTGAGTACTATCGCTCTTATTCTTTTATTGTTTAAACTAACTTTATTAATTCAAATAAAATAGCTTCATTATGATAATTCAATTCAAAGTGATCTAAGACTCATTGTAATACTCAGTCACCATCACCAATCTTCCAATCTTTTTCTCTTAAAAATCTTCAAATACGATCCTTATTTTTGTAAAAAAGGCTGATTTTAATTCTTTTAATCAAATATTCTTAAAATATTTTTGTTATATTTATCTGGTTTTAGGGATTTCATGGCTTTGATTGACGTTTGTAATTTCATTTTCAAAATATAAAATATGTGTCTATGTTTCATTCCTTTTTTAATAAATTTAGGGAAACATTTTCTGTAATTTCCATTTCAGATTAGCATATTTATCTACAAATATCTTTGATTAATAAATTTCTCTAGCATTTAATTATAGGGGAGGGGAATATTGCAAATAATGAATTAATTCAATATTTTTAAGTATTATTGTTTAATTTATCTAATAGAAGTTCAATCATATTATTTGAAATCAAATCAGCACCTTTAAAATAATATCACCAACTTGTTAACATAATAGTTATTATATTAAGAATTTAGTAAAGAAATCATAATTTCTCTGTTTTTTTAGTTAAAAGGAAATATCATAATATGTGAAATTTTATATTCTTAGTAAATAAATTTATTAAGAGGAACACTTTTCAATTTATATTTTTATCAATTTTATTAATATTATTTCTATAAACTGTTAAAAGCATTAAAAATTATATATTTTTGTTATTAGTACAATAATAATATTTAAATACATTCATAAATAATCAAACAAATATATAAGCAAAAAGTTATCACTTACTTATTTTATTTCGATATAATTTAAGATTTTATCAATTATATTTTTTTTCCTATTGAGTTTGAACCACTTATAAATTTTAAATATTCTAGCTAAATTTATAACACCCCCTATTTTTTTAAAACTAGATACAATTATATATTTACTTTGAAGATAATTTAGAGTTTTAAATATGCAACGACTTCTTTTATTATATATAGTATAGGAGTTTGCTTAGATTCTACTTTGATAAAGAAAATACTGAAATAGTAATTTTAAATTATATTATAGTTTCTCTCATTTATCTTTTTTATACTGAAATAAATCATTTAATTTAAATTAAGTATATAAATTGCATAAAGTATTAATAATTTATTTTAAATAACTAAGTAAGTAAAAATTATTTTATGCATTTTTATTTTATAAAATTTACTCATTTTATATTATAAATAACACAAAAGGTGTTAACACAAGGAAAGCAAGGAGTCCCTTGCTTCACATTATTTCTTGTTACAGATTTTATTTAATAAATATTTAAGCTAATGGGGCACTTTCTCTGTATTTAATATTTCGAAGATGAAGTTGATTTTTTTAATTGCTGCATTTTTTTCTTTGATTGGCATAATGAAAAAAAATTTATTGGGTAGCTCTTTTTAGACAACCATTAATTTTTGCTTGGAATCTATACAAACCTTGCAGCCAAAGGAAATCTTTTCTTGGTCTATCACTCTCTATTATTATTACTGCTAAAGACCATATTTACCAAGCAGATTTTAGTCATTCATATTTTGTTTTTTAGAAATATTTCTGGAAGCCAAATACATTTCTTAAGCAGAGCCCTACACTCTTTGAGTTCTGTTGAAAATGTTAATTTATACTCTTATAGTTGAAAATTAATCATGACATTTTCTCCCTTTAACTATTTGAAGTTATACTGTATGCTACATTTTTATACTATGTGCTACGTTTAGTAGAAATTATCTTTAGCATTTATTGTCAGATAAGAATCCTCTGTATTTCATTTACAGGAAGGAGACCCTAAAAGCTACATGATATTTCATTGTAAAACAGAATCAAGCTAAATTACATTCCAAGATTAATTTAATGGTGTATTCAAATCCCAAACCTTTCAGTAGTTTGATTGAATTTTTTATTCAGAAATAGTAGACTATTTTGGCAAGCATTAATAAAGTTTTTAAAGGGTTTAATGCAGAGTATTAAGATACAAATATTATATTTATTGTTAATATATAAAGTTCGGAGTCAAGAAGTTTGAAATCATAGATTCTTAGACTGGTGAGGTCTTTTTACAAAAAATAAAGCCAAGAGATTCTTTATAATCTTTGGAACAAAAACTTTAGAAAGTAAATAAGCTAATTAAAGCAGTGAACAACCTCCCTTCTTCAGAGATAGTGAAAATCACTCTGAAGATACGAGGACCAAAGCTTCAATTTTTAATTAAATTGACCTTAAAATATGTAAGGAAAGTTACCTTATACTTGAGGACAAGTTTGAGAAAAAAGCTATAACTGATAAGCAGTTTTCTTACAAGATTTATCCCTTCAACTACTTTAAATGCGATGACAACTATTAAATGGAATTTGTCAATGAGTACAAAGCTCTTTCTAAAGCAAGTGATTAACTGTGTAGATATACATAAGATAGATCCTATTCTGCTTGCTCAAGATCATGTATCCTTTTGTCTCCCTCTACTTCAAATGACTTTAAGAGACTACATTTAAGATTAAAGGATACCAAAGTAGTTACCTCTTATTCTTACAATTGTTTGCAATTGTAATGAAAAGCTGCACATTTTTGGATATGGTCATAGAGTCCTTAAGCCTGAAAATATAATGCTTAACTTTTCACCTCTTAGACTTGTAATAATTGATTTCAATAGATCATGGAAATTTAAAACTTCAGGACTTGCCAACGTCCTAGGTACTCAAGGATACTTTCCAGAAAGGGAGGAATGGAGAGATTGCGGTATTAAGTAGGAAATATGGGCTCAAGCAGCAATATTTGTTGAAAGCGAAATGGCAAGAAATCATTACTATATCTGTAAGAGAGTGAAAGATTCAAAGCAGAGAATACATCAATATCTATACTATAATAAGATATAAGGTAAAATGAAATATATGGTTGAGAAGATAATCATTAACCCTAACCATAATGCAGACCTTACATTTGACCAAGTAAAAATAAGTAACCTCTATTACACATATATTGACATTACATTTAAACCCTTTGCCTTTAAATAAACTATATTAAAACCCTAATAAAGTATGCGTTGTATTATAGGAATACATTTGATATTGGGAAATTAATTATATTTAAATTATTAATAATACAAAATTGTGGCAGTTAAAGTTATCCAATTTAAACAATCTTGGGCTCATTCGATAGGGAATTGAAAATTAGATGGACTCTACTATTGGCGGTACTATTTTATCGCAACCCTGGAGCGAGATAACTCGACTTTAATTAAACACCTTTAAATTCATTATATTATACCCTCACATTAAAGTCGAATTATCTCGCTCCAGGGATGCGATAAAATAGTACCGCCAATAGTAGAGTCCATCTAATTTTCAATTCCCTATCGAATGAGCCCAAGATTGATTAAATTTGATAACTTTAACTGCCACAATTTTGAATTATTAATAATTTAAATATAATTAATTTCCCAATTTCAAATGTATTCCTACTACAATATCAATATAAACTCAATCTACTGAAGAGTTTTTGGGTATTGAATGACAATTAATGATATTTTATTAAAGTTTAATTGTAGTAGGCTAAAGAATAGACTAATTGTCATTAGGATAAAATTTTCATTAGAATTTATATATTTTTATATTATTTAAAAGCAAATTATTTGTTAGATGAATAAGAGATATATTTAAATATTCTTATTTTATTTCTTAAGATATTGGGCCAGTTAAAATCCCAAGTTGTTATGAAGGAGTTAAATTTTAAAATATATTATTAATTTTTTTATTTTTTTTGGAGTTATTTAATTATTCATAATCAGAAGAAAGAATATTTTTTTTATAACACCAACTACGGTCTTTGGAGGATTTTTTAATTTAATGATTGATACCGTCTTAGGTTTTGGAAAGAATTTTGGCTTAGACCCTCTTTCATTATAAAAAAGGGAAATATATCAACTAATTCACAGAATAATTTTAGAAAAATAAAAATGGTAAGATCTGTTTTTAATTATAGTAACGATATAATCTATATTAAATTTAATATATTTGGATTTTATCCTTATATATTAGATTTATATATTAAAGGCTTTTATTAAGCATTTTAAATATTAATTTTTTTCAATTGTAATCTATTCATTTTAAATTATATTTAAATATCCTATAAATGAATTTTGAAAATTTAGTAATTTAAAACCTAAAAAATAATTATTTTTTATCACATTTAATTCCAGTATGTTAATTAATATTCAACTTACATTTGAATTGGGATAAATTTATTTTATAAATAATTAATTTAATTAGTGAATTATAAAAATATAAATAAATAAATTTAATTTAAAGATTTTCTATTTTAATTTGAAATCACTTTAGATAAGTTTTAATCATCGTTATTTTAGCAACTATATAGAATTGCTTTGAATTTGTTTGAACTTCTCTAAATTTGGTCTCTAAAACAGCTAAGCTGAAAATTTTATATTATAATTTTAGGGCTATGTATCATTCTTGTTTTATCTTGTTTGTAGTGCATGTGGAAACCAGTGTTCTTAATGGTGAAACTTAACTCTTGTTCAGAATCTTAAATTTAGTCAATCTGAAATTTCTCCAGCCTAACTAAGATTAGATTCTTGGCACATCATTACTACTAATAATTTTACGGCATTTTACTTCTAATAATTTAACAGCAAACAATATCAAGGTTTGTGCAGAAAGAATGTCTTTTGCCTTAGTTTCATTAAATCTGTACTTTTTGTGCTTAACTGATTTCTTGTAATGATAATGATAATGATTAAATAATTAGTTTAATCATTTACTTTCTTTTTAAAATTATTTATTATAAGAATTAAACATTTGATGGAGCCACAATATAGATAGAGTAGTCTTTAAAAAAATATTGTTGTAAAATTTGTTAAGATTATTTTATATTCTTATTCTCACAATGGCTTGTACTATGAAACTGTTTCTTCACGCTTACCCCGATACCTGTAAGCGCTGTAGCCGATCAAACTCAATTATAATTGAATAAGCCTATAATTTCTTGGGATTTAAATAGTAATTTATAGTAAAAGGACAATACCTGAGCTTATAATTTTTATAATTATAACATTGCCTCATAATTTTTTTTAAAAATACGAATGGCGATGAATGATTTCGAAATCAAAAATAAAATATTGTTACTCGCTGATGTTTCATGTCAGTAAGAGCAGAATCTATTTTGCTTTTTTATTATATTTTTCAAAGAAATATTTGAAAATCTTATATTTTTTAATAAAAAAGCCATTTTATCAAAGAAATTTTAAATCAATTCTAATGTAGTTAAATAACTTGATTGTATTATTACTCAATTTAAAGTAATTAAAATCATTGTTTTCTATTATTTTAATTACTTTAAATTGAGTAATAATACAATCAAGTTATTTAACTACATTAGAATTGATTTAAAATTTCTTTGATAAAATGGCTTTTTTATTAAAAAATATAAGATTTTCAAATATTTCTTTGAAAAATATAATAAAAAAGCAAAATAGATTCTGCTCTTACTGACATGAAACATCAGCGAGTAACAATATTTTATTTTTGATTTCGAAATCATTCATCGCCATTCGTATTTTTAAAAAAATTATGAGGCAATGTTATAATTATAAAAATTATAAGCTCAGGTATTGTCCCGTTATGGTTTAAAGACTATATAATAAAGAAGAATTATAATTGCTTAATGTGTAATTTTTGAATTATATAGTAATCTTTGGAAGTGAAGATTGGATATACGTTTTTGGCTTGTTTGATAATGATTATTTTACAAATACTTCAAATAAAGAGAAATAATTTTAATAGTTGATAATACGACTTATCATAATTTCTTCTAATTTATAGAGGTATATATATATTCCTTCAATTATATTTTATAATATTTAGCCATTAATTATTGACATTTATTAAATCGAAAAAGCCATTTCTAATTAAGTATTTTATTGCTTTATTATATCTTTTTAACAAAATGGTTGAAATATTAAGAAAAATTCTTGTACTTTCATCATTTATTTTAAAGAGTCAAAAACTCAATAGAAAATTTCATAATGATCTTATTCTCAACATGAGAGATGTAGAAATAATGTTTTTTTTTTTTATAAAAAGTTATTATCATGCTTAATAACTATTTAGAATAATTTAAATTTAACCATTAGAAGCCTATGAACAAAGATAAAATATTTGAACAGAATGTTTATAGAGAAATAAACATAATTAAGAATGTATGAGCACTTGCATCCTTGCATCGATAGAGCAATATGATTTTTCAATAATCTAAATGGCATATTTATTAATTTCCCAAAGATATCTTGACTTCCTTTGTTAGATTTAAATTTTTGATTTTGATAATATATTATCTCAGGATATTTTAATAAATAAAAAGATTTAATAAAAAAAGAATGAGTTTTAATTATTTCTTTTAAGAGAAATTTATTATCAATAACATTTTTACTATTTTCATTTAACTTATATAAGTTTTATTATTACTTATTAATCTAAATGAATAAATTACATCAATAGGGCATGAATAAAGGCTTAATTAAAATTCCAGAATTCAGAATGGGTTACTTAGTTATTAATGCTTGATGAGGAAAATTAATAAAATGAGCAATTAAATCACAATTTTGGATATCTAAGATAAAAAAAATCGAGTCAAAATATTTTCTTCTTATTCATAACTAGTTCAAAGAGATAATAAATGTTAAAATCACTGCATTCATTTTATTAATGATCTTTTAAAGCTAGCCTGAATCAAATGCTTTTATATCCATTATTTTCATTAAAACATATAATTTCATTAATATAATAAAAATCTTATCTTTATAACAAAATATATTTATATTTCACATTAAATGATATTCATATTTTATATTGTTTTAGAGTAAAAATATAAAAAAATTTGCTAAGCTAGCAATTAATATATTTGATGAAGTTTTTGAAAATTTTTGAGTAAACTGAAAAAATAATTTTTTAAATCAAAAAATTTTTATGATTACTAATTAGCTAATTAGTTTTTATCATGTAGGTTTTTTAATATTAATTATTTTATTAATCCAAATCGAATTAAAAACTACAATAAATAAAATTAATGAATACTATTTTTATTAAATTTCAGTATTGTAGGAATACATTTGATTTGGGAAAATTATTAATAAATTAATTAATTATAATTTAAATTCGTGGCAGTTAACTTTCTGGAAACCTAGACAATATGGTACTTGTTCGATAGAGAATTCAAAATCAGCTGGACTTTACTATTGGCGGTACCCCTCTATCGCATTCCTGAAGCGAGATAATTTGACTTTAATTTTGGCATTAAATTCAACTAAACAAATCACCCAAAATTAAAGTCAAATTATCTCGCTTCAGGAATGCGATAGAGGGGTACCGCCAATAGTAAAGTCCAGCTGATTTGAATTCTCTATCGAACAAGTACCATATTGTCTAGGTTTCCAGAAAGTTAACTGCCACGAATTTAAATTATAATTAATTAATTTATTAATAATTTTCCCAAATCAAATGTATTCCTACAATATTAACTTAAATAAATTTATGTTTTAATGTTTGCATTAGTGAAATTAAAAGATGGTGCATATAAAGAACATTTATTTATATTTATTCTTAATTTCTCTAGATTAATTTCATATTTATTTGTAAATTAATTTTTTTATCATTTTTAATTTTGAATAAAAAGAATTAATTAAAAAAGTTGTGTAGTTTACAACTAATTTCGCACTTAATTTTGTTTCAATATGACATATTTCCAAAAAACTACGATAATAATAAAAAATTTAATGTTTTAAGCTTTTTGATATCCTCTCTTTTGCGATCGTATTTTAAAAATATATAATAAAATAATTAAATACAAATTGCTCGTAAACAAGATAAACAATTTATAATGATAAATATTTTTAAAAAAAAAATAACTGTGAAAAAGGTTTTAGCAATATATTTCAATTTTTTTATCTTATGGGTAAATGTATCGTTATTTTTTATGCTAATTTTGTAAATTTTAAAAATATATTAGAATTTTTAATAGATTCATTTAAAAAAGTGATTAATAGTAAATGAAAATGCTAATATATTTATAATTTAACAATATATTTTTAAAATTTACAAAATTAATATAAAAAATAACGATACATTTACCCATAAGATAAAAAATTTGAAATATATTGCTAAAACCTTTTTCACAGTTATTTTTTTTTAAAAAATATTTATCATTATAAATTGTTTATCTTGTTTACGAGCAATTTGTATTTAAAATATTTGAATAATAAACTAATTAGAAATAGCTCAGTAATTTGACTCACCTTGATCTATAGTCTATCTAATATATGATATTAAATACATAAATTTATTTCTTTGTAATTAATTTTTTATTTTCCCGAATTAAGATCCATCTTATCAATAACTTAAATAATAATTTAATAGCTTAAAATACCAATAAAAATATTTCCTTCTTCTCCCAACTAAATTATGTAATTTTTTATTTGTACATTTTCTTGAGTAAACATTCAAATTAAAATATTAATTTATCTATAGAAAAAATTATAAATCAATATATTTCAAAAACTAATTATATTTATTTAGAATATTATTTAGAACATGGCAAGATCTATTTTAAATATATATTTAATAATTTTATATATTTTTATTTATCTTATTAAAGTATTTTTTGCATTATAAATTAATCTAAAATGTGATTCTTTTTCAATCATATAATGTATTCTTTGAGAAGGGTTTTATTCGTAACATTGATTCTGAAAATGATATCGAGGTATAACCTTATACTAAAGGAATAGAAAAATTGAATATTCTGAATATATAAACAATCCTAAGATATAATAATTATTTTTGGGATGGGAAGTTTCCTGCACATTAATTTTATATATAAAATTTAATAATTTTACATAAATTCAAAATTTTTAATTTATGATTAATTTTTTTAAAAGAGGATATTGAGGTATGATAGGAAGAGTAGTATCTTGAGTTTAGATAGCAATGAAAAAAATTGAGAACAGTTGATATAATCTCAAATGCAAGAAATATGTTTAGTGGATCAATTTTAGCCTAAGATACCTTAGAAATATTAGATGAACTAGTATTTTTAATAAGGTGATAATTCTTCGATGGTTCTTAGAATCCATGCTAAAAGACATATAAACAAATTGATTAATAAATTAAGAATATTTACAACAATAAAAATAATCTGGAAGTTAGTTGATAAGTGTTATAAAAATCAATTTAAATAAAAAAGTAATATTGTAAGAATACATTCAATTTGGGAAAATGAATAAAAAATAAATTAAAATCATAACAGTAATCAAATTTAATGTGACTCTAAATTCAAAAATAAATGGATTCTACAGTGGATCCCCGCAATTTAATCTGGACTTTACTATTGGCAATATTCCCAAATCTTCCCAGGAAGAGAGATGTTTTGATTTTGAGCTAACTCCAAAAATAGTATGATGGGCTTTTCTAGCTTGGGCAATGAGATAAATTAATTACAGTAATAACAATCACTTTCTCATTTTTAATTCGCTTTCCAGAGAGTATTATATTGTCAGGGTATGGAGAAATTTTCCAAAAACATAACTGAAGTAATTAATAAATGAATAACTAATTTAAATTTTAATTCCTTTTTCCAAATCGAATGTATTCCTAGAATCAAAACCCCAAAACCCCTTAGTGAGGTTTATAAGTGCTTTGATTTGTAGGGTATAGTTGGGGTCTTATTGGGGTTAGTAGAGAAATTAGGCCAATTTGCAAAATGAGAAATAGAAATTAGCGAAATTTAGGGTCTATTTATGATGAGTAATATTTAGATTTACTGCTTAAGCTTAGGTATGGTACAAGTATTAATATAGACTAAGTCAAACCAGTAATGAATTATGCTGCTATAGCAAAGCTCCTGCGCAAGAGTGCCTCAACAGTTAGGTATCATTGCTTGTTGGCTGTTTAGCATTATACTTCAGGCACTTGAAAGCATCCTGCAAGAAAATAAAAGTTCTCACAGCACCATATTGACTACCTCTGTGATTCGAAGACTTTAAAGTATTGGGCACACTTTCCACTAGACTATCGAGCTGTGATGTTTCATCGCAAGTTTCCTGACATGCGTATCTCTCCATAAACTATAGCCAACATTTATAGAAAAAATGGTATTACTTTCAAGACTGTCAACAGAGTGAAGAGAGTGATTGATTTTACAGTGCCATTTTATAGTAATAATTTAAACTATATATATGATTAAATGCAGAGGGCTATTGACAATAACATCAAGTTCATACACGCTGATGAAGCTGTGTTTACCTTCAACACCTTTATTAATAAGTCTTGGTATAAGAAGTATGATAATATAGAAGTCTACGATTAGAAAGTAAAGGTTGTAACCCATGCAATTTTAGCAGGTATTAGTGAAGACTCTGGCTTAGAAAGTTATGTTATTCATCCTCGCTCTATTAAGCGAGAGTAGTACATAGAGTTCCTACATAAGCTGAGAGATAAATACAATGATTAAGAGATCATCCTGTTTGTTGACAACCTCTCAGTTCATAAGACTAAGGAGTCTAAGAAAGCTTATGAAGAGTTAAACATTACTCCTGTATACAATGTTCCTTACAGCCCTTAATTTAATGGAATTGAATTCTACTGGAGTTAAATAAAGACCCACTACAAGAAACTGTTGCTATATCATCTTATGCATGACTTGCCTACAGATACAGTAGACTTGATTCAGAGTAGCTGCAAGAGAGTAAGCATAGATAAGACAACAGTTTGTGCGAGAGAGGGAAGAATGAATGTTTATAAATAAGTTTTAGATTTAAATGAATGAATAAGTTCACATATTAAACTAACCCATAAAGGGGTTTGGCTTCTCTTTCTTCTCCTCTTCTTATGGCTTGCTTGGGCCCATATTTCTTCTCTTAGTGCCAGCTCCTGCATCTATGTTCATTTCATCTGGCTTTTAAACATCTTTATAAAGTCTCTTGATCACTTCATGAATGGTCTATGACTTTCTCTCTCTGTGAACCTTTGCATGCTCTTTCATTAGGAATATACCAGTTTCAGGTTTCCCTACAAAGTTATATGTCAAAGCTTACTAGAGAGGTATGGATGCTTCTTAAGCTCAGCAAGCCAGCTCTCGCTTATAAGTATGCCTTGCTTCTTTTAATCTTCTGGAGAAATAGAGTAGCGTTTCTTGTGGGCTTCTTCAATGATCTCTCTGAGATAACTCTCTCTTAAAGTGCCAAGAACACCAAAGAAGAAGCTCCTTTCTGGAAGCTTGTTAGAGAGTTGTTTCTTGGTAGGAAGATAAACTACCAACTCTTCATCTTACATCGCATCTTCGTAGAGATTAGTGACTGAAATCTCTTGGGTAGTTTGGTATTTCTATCAACTTAATTTCATTGCTTTTTAAGGCTTTCTTCTCATCACAGAGTATCGCTTTTAAGAATGAAATTTTAGTACCTTCCATCGTTGGAAGGAATAAACCCACTATAGTATATGATTAAGTATTTGTCACATGCTTACCATGCTAAGTGAGGTATCGATAGAGATCTCCTTGCTTCTAAATCTTGAGATCATTTCTTAAGCTTCAACCCTCTTCATTGCAGTACTTATAGATTCCATCCTTGTTCCTTCTCTTGTTATTGAATTTCAAATTTTAATATATAGAGTTCTGGATCCTACTGTTAAAAATCTTAGTATTAAATATGGGCATCTTATACGGAGGTCAACCTGGTAAGGATACGTGGAGAAAGCTGGCAGAAGCTGTAACAAACTTCAGAGATGGAGCTCTATTTTTATCAATTTAGTTCCAATAAATTAGTACTAAATTTGTTTAAATTTAATTAGTACTGGTACTTATTCGGTTTAATTTTAATTGGTACAAATTTAATAGTACCAAAACTTAATTAGTACCTAGTTTTAAACTAATGAGGTTTTAATAGAAAAGTTCCAAAATGGTTCAAAACCTAATTGGTACCAGTACCAACCTGAATTTTATCTAAGTTGGTACCAAAATTAAAAATATTAAGCATGTATTTAGAAAAATTGTAGTTATAAACTAAGCATAAATATGATCTCTAATGCTTCAAAATCAACCATTATTGTTGCAATGGTAACTCCTGTACAGAGGAACTATAACTAGAGAGTTTATTAGAGCTTTATAATAGAAATTTAAATTTGAATTTAAAAGTGGCGGCTAACATAAATCGAAAGCAGTTTCTCTTAGCAGTGGATAATCATAGCTAAACTTTGGCTCAACTAAAAAGCCAGAAGTTATTTATGTTGAGAGAGAGGTAGAGCCAAGAGCTCTTGAGTTTGAAGCAGAGGTCTTCAAAATAGAAGTATAGAACATAAAGGAGAGAGCAAAGATAGAACTTTAAACATAAATTGAATATGTTGAAGACCTAAAAGAACAGCTCCCTATTGAAAAGACAAAAATATTTTAATGTGAAGACTGCTAGAATTTTTTCTCAACTGAATAAAGCTTGAAGAGACACCTTAAAGAGGTGCACTCTGGCAAAGCCAAGATATATTTCAAGCATGAAAAAGTGGATGGAAGGTACTAGTGTACAACTTGTATGAAATCTTATACTCACTCTGCAAAAGTTAAGAATCACATGCAAAAGCATCACCTCAGTGAGTTCTTGATTTAAGATAAAGAGACATAAAAACTTGTGCCAGCTAAAAGAAAATCAAATACTATCGACTCTTAAAGAGAGTTACAGGAGAACCTCAAGAGACAGAAAATATAAGAATCGATGAACTAACCTGCAGGCAATACAATTCTAGCCTGCTTTCAAGCAAAAGCTATGAGCATTCCTGCCATTGAATGCAATTAATCTAAGTAGTTGTATTGAGAATTACTTGCATATAAGTGTTCCTAACAAAGCAAAGCTTATAGTGGTTGGTGAGTATGCATACAAGGTGTACCCTTTCAGCTATCTCCTTAAGAACGAGCAATACTAAAATGAGTTTGCTAACTAATATATGATTCTTAGAGAGGCATAGAGAAAAGATTGCAAGAACTTGCTTAAGCTTGATGGTGGATTGGGGGCGTTGTGGCTTTGGTATGGTTATTTTAAGCTATGGTTTTATCGCACTAAGACTTAAGAAATATGAAATGACTCTGAGAGAATATTTATATCATAACATATACCCAGATGATTTGAATGAAATACTATCAGATGTGATAAAGGGTGTCAAGGAGTTGCATGAACTTGGATATGTTCATAGAGATTTGAAACCTGAAAATGTTATGCTGAACCTCTGTCATTTAGAAGTCGTAGTTATTGATTTCAATAGAGCCTTGAGATAAGAGATAGTAACTTTAGCAAAGGTTCTTGACACTCCTGGCTACTTCCCAATAAGAGAGAAGTGGACGAATGGATCAGTTTAGTGGGATGTATGGGCAGTAGCTGCTATAATTTTAGAGAGTGACATGGAATGCATGTCTTACTATGGTACCAAATAAGAGAAACAATCAATAAGTTTAGCCATTAAGCATATAAAGCAGGACGATATCTGCAAAGAAATCAAACAGATTGTAGACATGATAATTGTAAGAGCACCATCATATCCAAGATAATCCTTAGACGATTTACTTGAACCAGTACAGAGAGCAAGATTCAAGAGATACAATAAAGACAAGCAGATAAAATTTGTTTGAGTGAAATCGCGTAATAATCATTAAATATACTTAAAATTCACATAAAACCTGCATTTCTCTACTAACCCCAATAAGACCCCAACTATACCCTACAAATCAAAGCACTTATAAACCTCACTAAGGGGTTTTGGGGTTTTGAATAGTGCAGGAAATTTGCTACATATTTTTTGTAAAACAATGCATAAAAAGCTCCTCCCAAAATTATAAATAAATTTTGATAAATTTCTATATTTTCTCAAAACTCATAAGTATCTTAAATTTATATAAAATTTCCAATTAATATATGATTATTTATTCGAAAAATTATACAAAATTATTCAAAAATATATATTAATTAACAATATTAGCGGCATATACATTTAGAAAATTATTAAAAAAATTTTATAATTACTTTATTAGAGTTTAAATTTAACCCTATAGGACAGTTATAATTGCTGCAAATAATTGTGTGTATACCTACGACTATAATGAATAATAAGCAGTCTTAAAAGAAAAGTATTCAATAAGAATCAATAGCCAAAAACCCCTTAATAAAGTATATAAGTGATTTGATTTTTAGGAAGAAGTATGGATCATATTGTGGTTAGTAGAGAATTAGGTTATTTGGATAATGTGAAATATATATGAGCTAAATTTAGGGTCAATTTATGATGAATAATATTAAGATTTACTCCTTAATTTAAGATATGGAACAAGAATAAATATAGACTACAAAGCTCCTATGCAAGAGTACCTCAACTGTTAGGTG
>ARYC01008767.1:0-17452 GCA_000711775.1 Oxytricha trifallax
ACGCCAAAACCCTCCTGTTGTAGCTAGAGCATCAGCCAAAGTATAAACTTATCTTTCCTATGTAACAATTTCTTCATTTATAAACAGTTTAATTTAATTTTATAACTTTATTTTATAATATTTTTAAATATTTTCATAAAATGTTGTATTTTTATTTAAAAATAATTTTAATTTTTGTACTTATACGATAATTAATTTATTATATTAGATATTCTCAAATAAATAATTATAAATTAGGCAAAATTATATTTTTAAAATTATTCTTAATTCATTAAATACTTTTCTCTTCTTAACAATATCTATCAAATTTCAATAAGTAATATTTATAAGTTTAATTCAAAAACATACTAACTTATATAGGGAAAAATCTAAAGTTTTCATTTTTACTATAGCTGTAGTAAGGTTTGATATTTGTGAATTATTTAAATATAATAGTTAATTTATGAATTAAAGCTCTTAATTTTATAATGATTTTGCAAATGGATTATCTTTCAATATTAGATTTAAATTCAATAAATATTTAAAAATGTTTGATTAAAAATAAATATGTAATAGAAAATTTTAATTAGCAACTATATCTTAAAATATACAAAAAGTTTTAAACTAAATAATAATAATATCAAAATTTATTTTATATTGCATTTTTAATTGTTTTATCCAAATTTGAAGAAAAAGTTTTGAGCGATTCTATTGCTCTCTGAAGGAAAATAAAGCATTATCACATCCTTCTCTACAGGCTCTTCTTGAAATGAGTTGGAATTGAAATAATGATTCATAACAGGGACAAACAATTCCAAATTCTTGAAAATTTATGAATTAATATTGTAAAAATTTAAATATAAATTTCATCAATATCATCGTCGTTGGCACAAATTTCTCCGGGATGTTTTATATCTAATATACTTTGATCACATCTTTTTACATCAACTCTTAAATATTTCATAGAAGAGCTCTGGAAATTTCCTTTTAGAATAAATCTTAAGTTTTCTGGACAAAGAAATGTTTTTTGAATTCCAATAATTTAAGTTATAGTTTTCTCACCTCTGAATCTTGTGTCGTCACATTTATAATAGTTAAATTATATTAAATGTTCTATTAAATAAAATTATCAAATTAAATTTAGTTTTGGATTCTTAGAAATTCAAATTATTTAATTTATAAATGAATTAAAAAATAAATTGACTATAATAAGATTGTATGGACTTTCTAACATAACCCATGTAATATTAAATATCATTATAGAATAATGTATTTAAGAAAGTAACAATAATTTCTAGAATTCGTTTAATAATTCTAACAATAGATGAAAATGAGAGCGATATAAAGATGCATAATTTATACTATATCTCAATATTACAATATCTTTTGAACATAATTGAAATTTTTCTAATTTATTTTTCATTAAAAATTTCAATTATGTTAAGATACGCTTAGCTATAGTGAAAAAAATTAATTATGATATTTTAAATTTAAATAAAACATTACATCATTACTTTTGTTGCCTAACTGTAACAATATATAAATAGAAATACAGTATTCTTTAAAAAAATTCTTTTTTAATTTAATATCACAAATAAATTAATAAAATGTAAGTTAGCCTTCTACAACTGTATATTCAAAGCTTATCTAGCTGACTTATAAACTTACTAATTAATTATTTAACAAACACAATTGCCTCACTTATTATTTTACGAATTAAAACCTGAAATTATTTAGATTATTAGTAAATATTAAATTATAAATATAATTATTTGAAGTTTTATCTTAAATAAAATTGTTAATAAATTTTTTTTTAAAAAAAAGATCTCATTAGATTTTCTTTTTAAAAAGCTAATTTCATATAATTAAACTAGGTAAATGATTTTATAAGTGAAGAGCTAATTTGATTTAATTAAATTTTAATATTTATATAAATTATATCGGAAATATAATTTAATATTACTCCCATCCTAAAATCTATTTAATCTAAAATTTTAACTTAAAAAATCAAAATAAATCAAAAGCAGCTTTTAATTATGGTGCATCAAAGTTACTCCATTAATGAAATTGGAGAATTTTTTATAAATGCATACCTGAACAGGACCTCATTAATTTTAATTCCATTGTAGTCACCCAACATGTAATTAAGTTAAACTGCTAAATCATAACTATTTTGATCAAACACATATTCTGTCTCATTAAATTATAATATAATGTTAACATCGATGGTGAGATTTCTAGTGACAGAGGTTGTTTTAAGTACACTTAGTAAAATTTATAAATGTAAAAATACTTTGTTTGTTGATGACATTTATTATTTCAAGAATCAAGAAAACGAAAATACCAAGTCTTGCGATTATTGTAACTCCACCTCCTAGAGCTGACTTGAATATATAATCATATTAAATATATATTGTATTTATTAATTTAATAATTTTTGGAATAACAATTAATCTACTGAATTAAGAAAAGAAAAAAAGCCAAAAATATAGACAACAAAATTAAATAAAATTATTACGATTCATTTTTATGTTTAATGTTTTTTTATTTTAGTATGTCAAGCCAATAGGATGGCCATAAGCATCAAAATACGTTATCATATTTTTAACCTTAGAAGCCAATGACTTATTTTTCTCGGTCATCTACTAAATGTATTTTATATATTTATTTGTTTTTAAAATTATAGCTAACTTGATTTATTAGTATTAAATTTTAATTAAATAGAATTCTTTTTTATTTATTTTTTTCAAATTAAATTTTAGGATTATACGAAAAACCATCTCGTTCTACAGATCTTATAAATCTTATATATTAAAAAATAATTACTTAATAGTGAATGAATGAATAAATATTTAACCTTAAAATTGTATTATAATATACATATAAGATTTATTTAGTTTAAAAATGAAATTCAAATATATATTTTTATATAATACATATTCAACTTTTTGTTTTGAATTATTATAAATATCTGAAATTAAGATATAAAGATATCATTAATATTTAAAAAAATATATTTTTTTGCTGTGCTTATAATATTTTAAAATATAATTTTGATGTTCAAATCTTTATTATAAATTTATAATATTTCAATACCTTGCTAAAACTGATTTTTTCAATATATTTGTTAATTTTTGCACAAAATATGATAAAAATTAATATGATAGATAAGAAAGTTATTGAGCAATTTGTTTTTTTATGTAAATATATTCTACTGTTCAACTTCCTCCTAGATCTTTTTAGTTATATAATCTGAGCTAATATAAACAAGGAGTGTAACCTCTTATATACTGTATTTTAATATCTCAGCTTCATAGATTTTATAAGAAAAATAACTTTTATTAAGGACATATTTTTTTTGGTCTTTGAATTTTTACAGTCTAAATAAATAATGGAAATAGTATTTAATTATTATAGTTACTCACGTTTTGTTTTATCATTAATCAATTAGGACTTTCTGAATTTTTAAATATGATAATAAAATTATATCTTAATAACATTTTCTCTTTATCATTTTTTTAATCGCAAAAAATTTCTATTTTTTTAAAGGAAGAAGGTACTTTTAATATCAATCATTATATTCTAATTATATTGACTCTTAAAAATAAGACAATTTTAAACAAATAATATATGACTTTATATATGCATATTTAATTTGGAGATGTAGAAATATGATGTGGTAACTTTATTTTGAAATTAATGTTAAAAATTTGTATTTCTTGTAATAAGATGTAATATATTAAAATAATTCATATAATAGGAAATTAAAAAAATGGATTAAACATTTTTATGAGTTAAGTTTCAAAATTAGATTGATATATATATATATATTCGGGTGTTGTAGTCAATTGCGAACTGTAGTAACAATTACGAACTGTGGTAACAATTGCGAACTATAATAATAAATTTTAATTTTATATGCGAGAGCTGGCAAAATAGATAAAAAAGCAGGGTCTTAGGGGTGCAGCCCCTAACAGGGTCACAAGGGGCAGAGCCCCTTGTTATCACAATGCGATAAAAAGTAATTGCAGGGGTCTAGGGGGCAACAGCCCCCAGTGGGAGGGGGATTCGGAGGAGGGCAAACCCTCCCCGAAAAACCCATTTGACCTCTTTTGTTAGTAAATTGATGTAATTAGTTTAAAATTTAATCGTTAAAAATTCATATATTAATAATATTAAATGTCTGTTTGATATAATATTAACGGTCTTATGATTTTTAAAATTATGCTAAGTTTCTTTTTCATAGAGCTTCAAATAAATATGGTTCTATTTATTCTGGGTTTCCTGGTAATGTATTATATATATATGTTTGATATGACATTTGATGACTGCCCATAATCCTTCAATTCAATTGCTATGTTCCTTTATTCTTTATATTCCATTTTGTGATTAATGAATATGTTTTTCATGTCTCATTTCAAGTTCTTTCCAATTTATTGCAATATAGCTTGCCTAACCGTCTGTATAGACAATACTGTCTCTTTCTACATTTTCTCAAATTAATTCCTCTAATATTTATGTTGTCTTATTCAAGACACTAAATATTTTACATCTTTAGATTCCTTCTTCTATTAAACCAACTATCCATTTTTATCTGTCATATATTGTATCTTCTGGATGACTATACTTTAAGGACCTATGTGTCCATAGCGACTCGTCCATTTGGACACTATCTTTTAATTAAAAGTTTTGTTGTTCTATTAACATCTTATCTTTGATAATATTCCTCAAATTTTGATAAATTTAGCTAATAGACTATCTTGTAGTTCTCAACTGTCACTGATCAGAAAGGTGTTTTACTTCTTCAGATATATTGTTCCAGAAGGAAATAAATTGAAAATAACTTCGTCAAGAATTTCTAATGACATGTTTGAAGGACAGTATAAATTAAGTCCTTATCTTATAGACTTTCTTGATCTGCATTTATAGATATCACATTCATATATAACACTTTCTAAACTATTAGTTATGTTATAAAGTTTGATAGACATCTATGATTAGCTGCGTATACATTAAAGTTTTTTTTTTTAATATACCTAAGTCTGAAAATCTTTTTAGTATTTATTAAGTAACTGATTCTTAGAATGTTTATTTGACTTATGAAAAAAATGATTCCATTTTAATTATTATAATTTAACCATTAAATTTTAAACTAATTACATCAATTTACTAACAAAAGAGGTCAAATGGGTTTTTCGGGGGCGGGCTTTGCCCAGCCCCTAGACTCCTGCAATTACTTTTTTAACGAATTGTGATAACAAGGGGCTCTGCCCCTTGTGACCCTGTTAGGGCTGCACCCCTAAGACCCTGCTTTTTTATTTATTTTGCCAGCTCTCACATATAAAATTAAAATTTATTATTATAGTTAGCAATTGTTACCACAGTTCGCAATTGACACTGAAGTTCGCAATTGACACTGGAGTTCGCAATTGACACTCACAGTTCACAATTGACTACAACACCCTATATATTCTATTCTCTCATATATAAATATCTTCCTTCTCTTTATAATAATTTCTTTGTTTAACTGCTTTAAATTATCATTTGATTACTATTTTTAGGCATAAATCATTATTCTTTGACTGTATATGAACAAAATTATTGCTTAATATATTAAAAAGTAATAATTACAAATCACAAATATTATTAATAATATAATAATATAAATTTTTATTTTAAAATATGAATGAAATTTATTTAAATTCATATAAACCAGTTGAAATGCTTTGACACATCATAATAAGCTAAAAAAATTTTCACTTTTTAATTATAATATAAATCATCGTAAATAAAGAAAAAAAATATTTGAAAATTTCAATAGATTTAATATGCAAAATTTATTAATTATAAGGATTTTATTTTCCTATAAATTACTTTCGTGTGTAAAAAATAATATAAAAATTAAAATAATTTTGAAAAAAATCATTTTCTAATTAAATTTTATTATTAAGTTTATTTATAACCCTTTCTTTTCAAATTTATTTTTAAGAAAATGAATATAGAATAAAATTTTTAAATTTCCAGATAGATAATTTTTAATTTTCTTATATCATTATTAATTATCAAAGATTTAAATTGCATTCCTCTTACGCATTTAATATTATATAAATTAAAGATAAATATTTTATTTTAATATTCAAAAACAAGTAATTGAATATTATCTATTATAGAATATTTACAATTTCAATAATAAATATATATTTAAATTTAACTTATAAAATAATCGGAATATAACATAATTGATTTCTTACATATATAAATTAAATTAGATTTTATAAACAAATTTAACATTAACTATTGTCAAAATATATACTTTGAAGTTAATAATCATACTTATTTTATTATTGTACTAATTTATATTTGATTGAGTAAAATAAAATTAATTTTTGAAAAGAAACTTTGAAATTTTTACAAAATTAATTAAAGAAAACAAGAAATTCTCAAGAGACAGAATTGATCAAAATCAATGAAAATAAAAGTAGATTAATTTTTGTAGACTTTCTAAAGAAGATGATATCTCATTTCCTGAATTAAATTAAATTTTTTATTATCAATTCGATCAGAAATATTTACACAAATAATTGCTTTTTAAGGGAAAATTTTGGTTAATGAGTATTTTAGAAAGTATAACTTTTCAGCTATCTCATTAGAAATTTGCAATATTAAATGAGAATTCAAACCTCTTATTGAGGTTTATAAGTGCTTTGATTTGTAGGGAATTTGTTAGGGGTTAGGGTTATTAATAAGTTTTAATGTGAAATTTATAGTTAATATGTTAAATTTAATCACTCAAAATGCGCTTTTGGATAATGTGGTTTAGATCTGAAGTTTATCTTACTTAACAGCAGCTCTATTTTCTCTATTGATATGTCTAATCTTGAATTTGATTTTATTATTATTGATTGATTGTTCCATTTGTTTCATTGATTGAGAGAATCTCGTTTTGTCAATAAATTGCTTTACCTTTTGATTTTCGTCCTTCTGGCACTTAGTATTGTAGTAATCGTTGCGAGGTATATCGTATTCTATTATTATTGCTACATTTGCCCAGTTATCCCATTGAAAGTCTCCATCTATTGTGTCTTTTCTTTCTGTAAAATAGCTTGGAGTACTCATAACGGTCAAAAGTCTTGATACCTTCACCCTTAAAGCCCTGTTGAAATCAATTATTCTCACTCTTACAAGTGAGAAGTTCAACATTATATTCTCTGGCTTGAGAGCTCTGTGCATAAAAGCCTAACTTATGAAGCTCTTTCATACCATGTATTGTTAAGGTTGAAATTAATCAACAGGAACTAGGCAGTTTAAAATTCTAAGTTCCTAAAAGATTAGCGATATGTATATAATAAGTTTTTGAATCATGAATTTATAAGTACTAAATACAAAAATCCTGGCAAAAATAACTTCTTATAGAAGTTTTAGGCACACTTCTCTTTCTTTAAGGATTTAATATTATTCCGCAAAGAACTTGCTTTTTAAAAAGTCATGGCTTTATAGAATGAAAGCTATTTATGATTTCATTGATCAATAGTAAAATTTCTTAGGATTATTTCAAAGAGTGGGATTCTGAAAGCTACATTATCTCTGACAAAGAGAAAAGTATCTAGCTTTACTAAGTATTTGCACTCTTTAAACTTTGCTTTAGTGAATAATTGATTCTCTTTAGTAAACTTCGTTTAATAATTATCATAAATTAAGATATAGTTGAAATGATATACTTTGTAAGCATACGGATAATCCTTGATAATTTTCCTATAAAAGGAGTCTTCAAAAATAAGGTAGCTTTAAAGTGAAGTGTTTAAATCAATCTGTGCAAGTGCTAGAATTTTCTTGTATAATACTTCAATCATGAATTTAGTGATCTCTGATGCTAAGAGGTTGCGTGCTATCCTCACATACTCAAATTCACTTTTTGCTTATTAAAGTTCCTCAAGATAAAGAGGCTCCCTGGCTTGACTTTTGTTGAGTAACTTCAGTTGAGCGTCTTGATCTTAATCTTCAACCTCTATTTCTTTCCTGTGAGCTTTCAAAAGATGCTTCTATATATCTCTTGAATGAGAGTACTTACTGCTTATGGCACTCAAAGCAATCAAACTTCCCATCAACTTTATCATGCTTTAAGTATACAGTAGGCTTTGTTTCCTTATGGACGTTCATATGCCTATACCAGCTAGATTTAAGAGTGAAGTCTCTTACACACTTCTCACAAAAATGTACTTCAACTTCCTTTGCTTTAATTGAGATTTCATTTCTAACTTTCTCCTCCTATCTTTCTCCAATAGATTCATTTGCCATTTATTTTCTATTCTAAATTTCTAATTTAATAAAAGAGATCTCAAGTGATAGCTCTGGGAGTTCTTTATGAGAGTTCACCTCACAGCTATCACACTTTTTATTGTTGCAAAAGGTAAGTCTCATTTAGTTTTATGGAAGTGCTGCAGTTTTTCTCAAAATTTTAGAGCTCATATATAAATTTGAATTTAAAATTATAAAATTGCCTCAATAACTCAGAGCTTATATGAAAGCTTTGCAAGCCTAAATTTTTAAAGGTGAGAATTAATAGTCTTAGAGCAGAAATATAAGTTCTAAGAGACAATCAAGCTTTAAATATAGTTGAGTAAGCAACCATTTTTATAGTCAATAATAAGTTGAATATAACACATTCAAATTTAGGAGGTGAACATAATTAAGTACATCTGATTTAGGAGGTATTTTGTGATTTAATGGCTAAAATTAGGATGCTCCTTATTAAGTACTAACTTTTATTAAAGCTTCTAATTAAGTACTATCATTTTAGAAGTTACTTATAATTAAGTACTAGCATTTTAGAAGTTGCTTATAATTAAGTACGTACCAATATAAGTTTAAAAATATTGAACTATAACAGTAGAAATTGATATCAATCTCTCCAGTTTGTAACCAGTTCTCAAAACCTTCTCCATTTCCTTCTTTAAGGTTGACCTCCTATTGGATGCCCATATTTAGTGGTAAGTTATACAGAGGTATTTAATTGAAATCAACAAACTTAGTTTTGAATATTATTTCTATTGATCTTTATATAAGATGGAGTCTATGAATGATGGAATGAAAATAGTACGAGCGTGAGAATTGATAAAAAGATTTAGAAGTAAGGAGGATTTGCATCGCTCCCTCTGGTGCAGCAAGGTAAAGAAATCAAATTACTAATCTTGATTTTCTAGTTTGTTTGTTTCTGCCAACGATGGAACGATCGAAATATTCATTTCTAAGGGAGATTCTGTGAGAAGAGAAGAAAGCATTGAAAATTTTAGATGTAAACATTGCACTCTTCTTTTATTCTTTTGTCTTATGAACAGAAAGATTATCAACAAACAGTTTAATCTCTTGTTCAAGGTACTTCTCTCTCAGCTCTCCTCCCCTCACATTTATTGTAATTTTTTCATAAACTAATTTTCTACTCAAAATAAATTTCTTGGCCTGTGGGTCGCTATTACAAATATTATTTTATAAGTTTCACTACTTCCGTAGATCTTTTGAAAACATGCTCCCTTAGGGAAATAATTATAATAGCATTCCTTTTGACTTTTAATAGTAATAATATGATATTGATTGACACACATTAATATTTTATAAAATTTTCTTATCACTTAAATACCTTCCATTCGAATAAATATTATGAATTAATACAATAATTCTCCCAATTATTTTTCTTCTCTTTATTTCCTTATAAATACTTTTATTATTATTTTTACTTTATTAGTTAATCATCAATAAAATGTTTATTGGTTTTGCTTTGTATTGGGAATGTTCCCGATTATTTCTTAGATTTTGAATTGCCTTTAAAATACATCAATGAACAAAATAAGATTTTATTGATGATTAACTAATAAAGTAAAAATAATAATAAAAGTATTTATAAGGAAATAAAGAGAAGAAAAATAATTGGGAGAATTATTGTATTAATTCATAATATTTATTCGAATGGAAGGTATTTAAGTGATAAGAAAATTTTATAAAATATTAATGTGTGTCAATCAAAATCATATTATTACTATTAAAAGTCAAAAGGAATGCTATTATAATTATTTCCCTAAGGGAGCATGTTTTCAAAAGATCTAAGGAAGTAGTGAAACATATTAAATCATATTTTTAATAGCGCCCAGCAGGCCAAGAAATTTATTTTGAGTAGAAAATTAGTTTATGAAAAAATTACAATAAAAGTGAGGTGAGGAGAGGGGTCTCGGTCAGATCACTTATGTTATTCATCCTCGCTCTATTAAGACAGAGCACTATATCAAGTTCTTAGAATTATAAGAGTTGCAGCCAGACACACTTTTGCTGCAGCTGCTTTAACATATAGTGTTTTAAGTTTTATTGAGATGTTAAAATTATGATAGCTTTAAAGCTAGATTATATGTTGATTTAAGTTTTTTATCTTCGAGAGTCATTGTTTAAAACAGTGTCTCTCGAGAATTTTTTAATTTTTTAAAGTATAAATAAGTCATTGTTAAAAATAATCATAGATTAACTTCTCTAATAAAATATTTTTTTTTCTTATATAACTTAATTACATCCTTAAGGATATAGTCATAAATCTGTTAGGATTTTTAGGGTGCCTTATTAGGATTCCTTAATTTAACTTAGTGGTAAAAATTGATATTTTAACTTAAGATAGAAAAATGTTCTAATTCTATTAGGAATTATCTTATTTCCTTTTAGATATCGAGAAATTTATTTAATAATATTGAAAAATATTGAAAAAAATGTTGATAAAAAATATTGAAATTTTGAATCCTCGAGAGACACTGTTTTAAACGATGACTCTCGAAGATCATAATAATATGAAGTTTAGATTAAATAATTAAAAACTTAAATATATTTTAAATAAATTTTAATTATAAAAAAAAATGGAGATTTTTAGATTAAAATCTCCTTATGTCTCGTAGAGCATCAATCAATTCTTTAATCAGATGCAACTATTGTAAATGTCTCTTATGCCAAGACATCTATTTGAACGTATTAAAGTTAAACACAGCCTTGTCTGGGGGGGAAGTTTCCTGCACTCGTTTATGATATAAAAAAATTTTAGGGAAGTTTCCTGCACTTTTTTTAATTTTATATTTTTTAATTTTTTTAATTAAATTAATCTTTATAACAACTATCAACCAACTTCAGGACTAATTTAATTGTTATAATTATACTTTAATTTATTAATCAATAGTCAATATCTATCTTAAAATTCCAAAAACTTTGACATTTTTCATCTGATATTTGTAGGTTCTGTCTCATAAATATTATACTGCTTTACTATAGTAACTCCAAATATTGTATCCAATTGTTAGTGTCATTCTGAATCAATTTATATTGTTCTTACCATGCCTATATAATATTAGACTATATTTTCCTGAGCTACTTCAATGATGAAAAATATGCTCTTAATATTTAATGGGTCATAAAAATATTAAATTTCTTAATTATAAAACTTATTAAATTTAACATAAATTAAAAAACAGTGCAGGAAACTTCCCCCCCCCCTCGTCTGTCTGTATAAACTTAATATTATTTTATTAAGCTCTCTGCATTCAATTATAAATATAATATAAATTATTGTTGTGAACGCCAGAGTGAAATCAATCACTCTCTTGATACTATTCATACCTTTGTTAGAGATTTCATTTCTTTTTAAATGCTGGCTATTGACTAAGCAAAGATCTTCAACTCAGAGAAATGATGATGAAACATAGTCGCTCGTTGTTCTAGAGAGAGCTCGATACTTCAAAGATTTTCAATTATAAAATAGTCAATATGCTTCTACAGAAACTTTGGGGGGTACCTGTCTCACACCCCCCACTTTTATTATAGTAAAAATAAAAACAGGAATTTTCTTACTAACCAAATTTGGGTCGAAAATCACGAATTTAATAATTAAAAAACTTTTTGGTAACACTTTGAGGTATAATGGCCTTGAAAAATTTGTCGATTTATCATAAAATTAAAAATATAAATAGTTAATTTATGATAATTTTTTGTTGAATTTTTCCTTCAATAACTTTCACTTCTTAACTTATAATTTCATTTGTACTGAAACTTGGAGTCTATTTAAAATTGAATTAAGATTAATAAAGTGAATTATCAATTACTATGAGGATAATATTGTTTTGTCATTCCAAATATAAGAATAAAATTTCACCAAGTTTCAGTACAAATGAAATTATAAGTTAAGAAGTGAAAGTTATTGAATGAAAAATTCAACAAAAAATTATCATAAATTAACTATTTATATTTTTAATTTTATGATAAATCGATAAATTTTTCTAGGTCATAATACCTCAAAGTGTTACCAAAAAGTTTTTTAATTATTAAATTCGTGATTTTCGACCCAAATTTGGTTAGTAAGAAAATTCCTGTTTTTATTTTTACTATAATAAAAGTGGGGGGTGTGAGACAGGTACCACCCGAAACTTTGATTTTATCTAAGGCTTACAATTCAGCAATTATTGCTTTAGATTTAAGTAACAAAAAGTTGATAGACTTCGCTTTAAGTGCTATTCAATTTATTTATAATTAAATACGAGTTTGACTTATTTACTGTATAAATGACATCCTTATCGCAGTTTAAACACTAAATCTATACTCTCTTTATCATAAATAGACCTCAAAGCTTGTTATTTTTGACTCTTATTTAATTAATAACCCCAACCCTAACAAATTCCCTGCAAATCAATGCACTTATAGACTTCATTAAGGCATTTTTAAGTTTTGAATGTTTTTTATTGAAGTATATCAATCCAATAGGATGTCCATATGATTCAAAATATGTTATCATATTTTTAACTCTTGTTTTTTCTAAGCTATATTGCGCTCTCATCTATTAACCTTTTATTTTAATTTAAATTTTCTTCTTTTCAAATATTAATATAAAAGAACATCAAATACATTAAATCTTAAATAAATGCAAAATTAATTATTTTAATATTATATTGTAGTTTATTTAGAAGATAGTAGAAATTATTATATTAAATATTAGAAATTGAAAATTATTTAAATATTCTATATTATTAGATAAATCTTTTAGTTACAAAGTTTAGTTTATTAGTAAATTAAAATTTATAAGATCGAAAACAAATTATATTTTATCTAATGTTTAAGATAATTTGAGATAATTATTTTATAATTTAAACATTTTTTATAAAACTTCATAAAAAATATTTTATTATTACAAATTATAAAAGCTTTGCTTATTTAAAAAATGAAGAATCATACATTGTATGTATCATTAATTTGACTTTAGAGCTTGATTAAAGCAGCTAAATCAAACTATGATTAATCAATGGTATACTCGCTCTTGTCTGTGGCCAAATCTCTTATATAAGTGGAAAATCGTATGCTACTCATATAAATATTTCATATTTATATGATATATTAACAAAATATTATTATTAATAATATAAAATATTACACTCTTCTTCTAAGCAACATTAATAAGTTCTAATATTAATATAACTCATGAAATAATATATTTTCTATTTTATTAATAAATATTGGAACTTTTATTTTTAATATGAGATAAATGACAATTCCAAGTCTTGCTACCAAAGTTAAGTATCCACCAATCGTTGACTTGAATTATAATTTTTTATAAAAAATTATTTATAATAGGAATGTGCTGCTATTATTATATGTAAATTGTATTGGATGACCAAACGAGTCAAGAGATTTTATTTTATTATAAATTAAAATATACAAATAAATTTAATTTGATTTTATGAAGTTGTTACACTTTTTATTGGATTTGCTTCTCATTTTATTTATATATTAATAGCTTTAATTGTTTTACTTGGTAAGATTATTAATATGTAATAGAAGATTTATTAATACATAAAACTAAATTTAGATATTGCTTAATTCATATCTTATACTTCTCTCAACTAAAATTTATTGTTTATATTAAATTTATTGAGGGAATAGATTTTACAATCTAGATAATTATGAAATATATTTAATTTAAAAGTCTTGAAATATCATAGTTCATTTATATATGGTAATTTAGTATGCATTTAAATTGAAAAATTAATTTCATTCAATTCATTTTTTCTAACTCTTAAATCAAATAGTCAATTTGCAAAATAATAAATTAAAAATAATATATTTTTGCGTTTGGTCATTATTCCCATCATTCTTGATTCTCTTTGGCTTGAAAACTCTTTCTTAATTACTCGCAAAAGGAGAATATAAAATATTATGAAATGTTTCTAGAACTAATATGGATTTCAGAATTTTATATAAATATTAAAAAATTACTTGACTATGTTTGTTCTATTTATTATATTCAATTTATCATTTAAAAAAATCATCATTAGTATAGGATAAACTTTAATTATAGCTTTTTTATATAATTAACATTACATAAACTTTGTTAAATTACAAATGCATGATTAATATCTTTCTTAATTTAAAATAAAAATAAATAATTGATTAATTTTATTCTTTTTCTAAGCTTATATTTTATAAATTTAATATTATATTGAATGTAAATCGTTATTATTGAAGCTTGAGTCAATAAATTCAGAATTATTTTAGCTTATTCCATTTCTATCTGACTAATATGCTGTCTTATCACCAATGATCTTATTATTCCTAGGCCATTGATCATTTTTAAAGATTCCAAGCTAACTTTAATCAACTAAGAATTTTAGAATCCTCTAATCTTATTTACTATTTAATTAGCTACTCCAAATAATATTTGATGATTAATACAATATAAAGCAAATATAAATAATTAGTATACTCTCAACAATTCTCTGGATGCTTTGCTCTAAATCTTTTCTTTAAGAATTTGAGTATTTATCCCATTTTTTAACAGTTTGCACAATCATTTACTATTTATTTTATGAAGGGCTGTTAGCAGCTTAATGGCTTTTCATTTTTTAAAGAGAAGATATTCATAAAAATATAATAAAGATAAATGCAAATATAATTTTATTAGCCTCTTAAATTATATAATCAATTTATATAATTTAAATAATCGCAAGGATACTTTTTAAATATGCAAAAAAATACTTATTAAAATTATCTGCACTCTAATCGAAAAATTACCATTTTTTATTCATAGTTTTTCTTTGTTATTTTTTAATTTCGTTTCCAAAATTCTATTTTTTTAAAGGCTAATATAGAAAAATATTTTTCCAATTTAAAGAAATGATATTCTGCTTTATTTTTAAAAAATTATATCATAGTTTAACTTGACTCAATCAATCGTTAAATTATTTTAGAATTTTATAATTTACATAATCACAAATTTAATTAAATCTTATTTTAATATGTCATAATTATTATAAAAATCTTATATATGCATAAATATAAAACGAAAGTTATTTAAATTAAAATATTATTAATCGTAAATATATCTTTTCTATTTTGTAAAGAATAAATATATTTCAAATAAATTTAATTAAAAACTTATAATTAATAGAAGTAGTCTATATACTATCATTTTATTTTTTTTCTTGTAGTCTTAACACATTGTTCTCAAAATATGGAATTAGAAGCATTTAATACTTATGAAGGAAAATTTACGAGACTACCTTTGAATAGTTTATTAGCCTGAAAATATCAATATAATAATATTTAATTAATACTATATAGATTATTAATTTTAAAGTGAAAACATTAAGAATTTCAAATTTCTGATCTACCCTTTATTTTCCTAATTCAAACAATTTCGCTTTTCTATGAAAATATTTGTTTTTCTAAATACATCTTGCTTTCCTTAACAGACTCTATTTTTATTTAATATAAAATAATTTCCTATCTTTAAACAAAAATGATTTTTTAACAACTCCTTAAATAATCATTGAAAGTAAATTTAAAGTTACTTCTATTCTTAATTAGTTCAATGATGAAATTCAACATGGTTTATTATTTATTATCTTAATCTTAGTCAACAACTGTCTTCATTGTGACTCCATTTGATTTATTTAAATTCTCTTGAGTTATATTGTAAAATCACAATAAATAATTTAATTAAAGCTAGAGTTTTCATTTAAACTTTTGATCAATTAAATGTATGCTTTTATTTTTAAGAATCATTGGGTTTGTGTAAATATATAATAAACCAAAAGTAAGTAATTTCAAATAATAATAAATATTATTTTCTTAACTCCATTTTATACTCTTAATATACAAACTAGGTTTATATATGGTAAAGATATTTATTTAACATAAATAATTTTGAATATTCTATTTAGCTATATTTTAAACCTATATACTTTGATTAGAATTATAGATTTAACTCGTTCTTAAAGTTTCCTTTTTTTTGCTAATTTTAGCTTTTAAATTCTTATGTGAGATATTATTATAATCACTAGTAAGTAACTTTGAGATAATTGATTGATAATAAAGTTATGCTTAAATACCTCCAACAATAGTAGCAGCTATAATTCGAATGATTTCATAAATAAAAAGTAAAATTACAATGATTTCCAAAAAACCACCTGTTGCTGCAAGAGCATCGCTTATTGTATAAACTTCTCTCTCCGTAGTTGATACTGTCTCGTCCAGTATTGTATTAAAGTTATTTTTAATAAAAAATTTACAAAACTAAGGTAAAATTAAATTAAAATTTTATTGCATTTTATCCTAAAAGTTAACTATTTTTTATGCAATAAAACATTAATTTAATAAATTTAAATTTAATTAATAAATTGCCTTAAAATCTGTGATAATATAAATTAGACAGCAGAGATTTATTTTAGTTATTCAAAGATTTGCTAAAAACTATTAAAACTCAATATATCTTTAAAATAATAATTTATTACCACTTTGATTTATATCTTATTAGATCGATACTATAATAAATTAATTTCTAATTAAATTAAGAAATAATAGTATTTGTGTCATAGTATGTTCAGAATAACAGGAGCTGAAGCTGAATCATAATTTCTGAAAAATGAATATTTCATTTCTATAGATAAAACTGAATAAATTTTATATAAATTATAGAGTAATAAGTTAAGTTTCTTTCTGAAATACTGGATGAAAGCGAAGAGTCCCTTGTTACAGCAAAATTCTGAGCAATTTTAATAAGGTAATTTTAGGAGAATTTTGATTGAGTAATTTGTTTCATTAATTCTGATAAAAGAAAATAAATGATACTAATTATTAAGATCAATTAATTGAGCTGTGTAATAAAATACTTAAATCGTAGTTTTAATGGGATTTAAAGTTTCAACATCGTAGGCATCGAAATATTGGTTTATTACAGGCACAAATAATTCTAGTCCATCGAAAACCTCATCTATTTCTTGTTAATTGGCACAAGTCTCGTTTGGATAATCAAAACCCCAAAACCCTTTCAGTAGTTTGATTGAGTTTTTGATTGATAAAAGTAGACTATTAGTGCATACTTTATTAGGGTTCTAATAGGGTTTACGTAGGGGTTTAATGTTTAAATATTAGTATTTTAAGTGAGTATAACAAGCGAGTTTTTAAAATA
>ARYC01008768.1:0-22630 GCA_000711775.1 Oxytricha trifallax
AGCATATCCTTGATAGCAGGGAGCAGAGCATTGCAGCCACCCCTGTCAAGTGCAGTCATAAATATAAGTACACTCAGCTGTCACCTATCTTGGAAGCCCCAGAGGGCAGTGCTTAATACTCATCCTTATAGAAGCGCTTCGACGCGATCAGAATATAGAGCTCCTCCAAGAAGCCTTCAAGCAAACCATAGACCCCTCTGAAATCGGCTTCCACTCTCACTCCATTGGTTCAGAACCTGGCCAGCCTCAGGCTGTAATCAACCCAGCGGAAGGGCAGTGAGGTGGTCAATGCAACAGGCCATGACAACTGGACAGCCATTACACCCAGACGCTTGCAGCTGTCAAGCAAGACAGTGAGCAGCTGTAAAAGTCACAGTGAAGGAATAGGATAGTAAGCTATAGCTCTATGATTTTATTATGCTTTAGTTGATACTAAGTTAAGTCTACCCAATAAAATGAATGACTAAGCACTCATAGCAAACTCTGGCAACATCGATGCTCAACCATCACAACGTTATGCTCCCATAGCAGCAGTCAGACAGCAAGTCAGCCAGAGGTTGGGCACTTATGGCACCATGGCTAGGAATATCTCAATCACCAAGGAATCCACCAAGAGGCAGCAGTTCTCGATGAGCTTCGTGGCAGTAATCACTAAGGACAAGCTGGTCTACAGCCAAGTCATTGAGGGAGTATTTGATGCCGTGCTGTTCGAGAACTTTCTCTACCACACCCTGCTCCAGCTGTGCACTGACAAGGACCTTGGCCTGAAAAAGATCGTGCTGCTCATGGACAACGCAGTCATTCACAAGTACTCTGAAGTGTTGGAGACTGCCAGGAAGTTGAAAGTAAAAGTTCTATTCAATACAGAGTACTCACCCTGGCTCAACCAAATCGAGCAGTTGTTATCATACATCAAGAGGCACCTCAGGCAGGAGCAGGAAGACAGCAAGTAAGGATATTAATCATAACTTTTTATAGAATTCACTTGGTTAAGAGGCTCTCCCAGATACTTAAAGCCATGACCAAGAGTGATGTCAACAAGCTCTGTGCCTTCAGCGTCAAGCAGTGGTGCACCACCATCAGACATGGGTTCGTATGAGTCAATCATCAATGACGATGAGTGGAGTTGCAGGTGCATATGACGCCAGTCAAGGCAAGCATCAATAGCAGTTGAACTGTTAAATTAATTGATTAAAACTTCCCTATTATATATCACGCTTTTAAGTTTAAGTTTAAACTAATCAATCGCCAAACCATTGAAACCTCTCTCACCTCCGCGCATTGCCGAGGTCAAGTCCACCAATACACCAACGATTGTCCAACTGCTTGAGCTACCAATGATGGCACCGATGGATCAAGGATGGAGCAATAGATTTTAGGATCTAGAAGATGAGAATGGGTTGCTGGTTGACCTCAACTCAAGCCTATCGACGACGAATCGACATGAAGTGGCCATGCCAGATCGACGCCAACTGACGGTATCAAACGATCATGTTAATCATCGAATTCTTGCCAAACATCGAAATCATATGCTTGGTTGATCAAGAAAAAATTGGGGTTTATATTATGATGCTGAACACTAAAATCAGCAAATTTTGTAGCAATACACTCTCAATCAACACAATAGCTCCTAATATTTGGTCATAATTAAATATTTAATTTATTTATCAAATTTCCTATTTTTACGTATTTTAGCAATAAAGATTTATAATTTTACTCAGCAGTGGGTACTCCCTATTGGATGGCACCAGAAGTTATAGAGATGAGTGTATATATTTTATGATATCATTTTTAATATTACTCAAATTTTATGCTAATGATTGAAGAATAATTTTATTTAGCCTCTCTGATGTCTTATAAACTTTGAAAAAGATCTACTAGATTGAATTTATGTCGATTTGATAGATTTGTCTATGATCTATCCTTGGATTAACTTTTGTAAAAATATCTAGTAATTCCTTCATTACAGTAAAATTAAATTGAATTCTTTAATCGTAATAATTCTTATTGACTGCAATTTGTGTATTTTCATCTAATTATTGGCCTGAGCCCAGACTTCCGAGTTCATTGATACTTCTTGCACTTGAGCTATTTTTATTATGGTGATGAATTTTTCCTTTTCTAGAGTTTTCATCCGCTTACACAATTTATTTTTCACAGGTTATAACTTGGTTGAGTAGTTATTCAATGATTAATGAGTTTGCTGCTAAAGCATCCACTATTTTTGGGCTAGCTTAAACCATTCTGTTTATTGAACTGAATACTTGTAGCATTATTTTGCTCTTTGGATTTTAGAAATACAACTATAGAATGCTTATAAATACGAAAATGAATATTTACCATGAAAATTGTATCTAAGGTTTCTCTCTTGCTAAGGAACTATTCAATTTGAGAAGTATCAGTTTAAAGCCAAAGTACAAAGGTATCTAGTATTTTACCATTTATTGTTTAATCTTTAGTGGTCATTTAGTTGCCTTACTAATTTTTTAAGATAGATAATAGCGTATCATGAATTTAGTTCTACCAAAGATTATCCCTTGTAGGCTAGGATGCAACTATGAATTCTTGAATAATTGAAATCATTATTTTCTGAAGCCTTGCTCTTTTCCCCTTACTGATTGAGTCTTATTTACTTTTAAGGTACTCAATTAAATCAAAGACATGCTCCATTAAAGAGGCATTTGAAGCTTGCTCAGTTCTTGAAGTAGAAATCTTGCAGAGTAAGTTTAATAATTTCAGGTTGTCATAGGGTAATTACTGAAATTGGTGAAGAATAAAAAAATCTTACAAGTTGCACATGATCAATATCATTTAAGAAGAATTGAAGTATCTCAACCAAAACCCTCACTACATCTTACTTCTCCAATGACTAAAATAGTTTAAGCAATATATAATTAAATTACACTAAAAATCTGCTGATGCTGAGTAGCAAGCTGTAATATCCTCAAAAATCTTTTAAGAATCATTACAGTATAATGACTTGGGTCATTTATTGTATTTTAAACTATTTTGCACAAACCATTTTTAAGTGATTAATTCATTGAAATTCTCTTAACTACTTCTAATGGACCATCCATAATTTTTTAGAGAATATCGAAGGCTTTTTCAAGATAATTCAACATTTGTTCTTACTAAATAAGGGCTTCTGATGTTTCGATATCATTGTAAATCTTAGGAATAATTGAAGAAATCTTTTCTACAATCTGAAACTTAGATAGAAATATGGTAATGTCTTCTGTTGGAAGATGAAGAAGATCTATTTTTTCATTTGACAATACATAGTAAGCATCAATTGCCAACATAATCATGTCTTTGCTCTCTTCATATGGAAAATCCAAGAAATCGGTTAAAATTTAACATCCACCACCACTCACAAATAGCTATATACAATTAAGAATCGAATTTCTTACAATAAATGCAGTGCTTTAACTTTGGAAGATTTGACCTATAAAGTAGCCAATATCTAGAATTATTTCCCTCTTGTTTAAAGGATTGCTAAGCTAGATAAGTTTTTGTAAGAAGCCGCAAATACAAAGATTATCTTGAACTTTCTTAGAGCCTTCACTAAATTGATTTATCAAAAGAAGAGTCGGGTATATGATTTCATCAGAGAGATTTAAAAGTCCCAACATATTGTGATATCCGAGAGAATCAGCAATTGCTGCCTTTTGTTTTTGAGAAGTTATTTGCTTTAACAAATCAGACTATAAAAATAATTAAATCAATATTTTTCCTTACTAATTGTGATATGAGTTGTTTTAATTCTTATTCTTTTTAGAGTTTTTATTCGTTAATGTCTGTTTCTTAATTTTCTTCTGTCATTTCTGTTTAAGTAACGAAATTTGGTTCTGTAATTTCTTAAAATGAATCATTCTACTATGATGTAATTTCTTCATATGCTTTTCTTATCATCTTAGAGAGTTACTTGCACTCTTCTTGAGAATCTATAAATTATATAAATTATAACTTGAAGTTGCTCCATTGCCTCTGTGTCAACTTGCTATAAAAAATGCGATATATTCAAATCATTTCAATAAAACTATAATGAATTTGGACTGAGTTATTACTTCTCCCAGACCCAATACTTTACATTTAAATTGATGATTAATTGGTATTTTGCTTTGCTAGTTAATTGATGTTTTAAGTTTGAGTTATAGTTTTTTATCTAGTATTTGAATCCGCTTCTGAAGAATAATTTTGCATCTATGGGTTCATTGCGTACATCATCATCATACCAACTCTTTAGTCTTCTTGATTTGTTCTGACTTGGTCTGCAAACTTTTTGCTATAGCTTTCTCTCACATTTTTGAGATTTTACATGTTTATCATTGAAGCTCTCAAATTAGTTGGAATTGAGGCCCCTCCTACAGTGCCGAATAAATATTAGTCTTCATAGTTAGAGACTGTATCGAGGAAATTTTCGAAGCTCCCATTTTCTCCATCTTATTTAGTGCCGTTCCTTCTTTGAGCAGCTTGCATGAATTGCTACTGAGATAAGCCTGCCATGTTACTTGGAGAAACACTTGAACCTTAAAATCCACTGATTACTGACTTATGTTGAATGTGGTGAAACATCTAGTTGTTATTTGAATTTCCGTATAACTGAGTAAGATGACCTCGGCCAAGTTTTTATTCTGAAAGCTATGTCCTTCTAATGTGATCTTCTATTGATTACATTTACTAAAGATTAAGCTAATGTTAAGGGTTTTGGGGATCAAACTTCCCGTTAAAATTTAACTATGAAAACGAGCTTCCAAAACGTTAGTGAAAGTTAGCTTACTTTCTTAGAGATTAACCATTTTGCATATTGAAGTCAGCAGAGGATCCAAACATATATTACTTGGGAAAGTTTGGACCTGAAAAATCAGACTCTTATTTTTGAATGTATACTTCATCCAAATTATCACTTTTTAATTCATCGAAGCCCTCTTACAGAACCATTTTATTTTACATACTAGGATCATTGATGTAACTCTAGTTTGAGCCTGAATTATATTTACTCTGAAGAATATTTCCTTATTTATCAAATTGATTAGTATACTTTCGTTTTTGATGTGCTTATATCCCTGCCATATTGTCACTCATAAACCTCGGATCGTTATTAGGAGCCATTTCGGTATCTGAATACTGATAAAGCATTTAATTTTAAGGCATTACAGGCATTTAAGTGTAGTTATGCTAATGCTAAATGTTTCTAATAATCTACTAAGTCTGTGGTTATTGAGCACTTTATTATCTCCCAATGAATTAAGGGTTTTAAAGCTCATAATCCTAACTGTCATGCTGGAATTAGAAATTAAAGTTTCCTTAGTTGACTTGATTATTCTGATAGTTAGCATTTGCTGCTGTCATGTGATGCTGATGTAGATTTATCACGCCTTATCTTTATTACTATTAATAAGACATTGGACTATTTTAGCTCTAGATAATGTCATTTGATTTGGGCTTTTAGTAAATTTACTAGTTAGGAGTGAAACTTTGAGAGTTTTAATTACTGTACTATTATTATCTATGTAGCAAGTTCTATTGCTAAATTGCTGCCTAATTATTGATTTGTTAGTCCTAATCTTCACTTTAGATTTATGAGTGCTTGCTCCTTACTTTTTCAATTCGTTTTTGCCTTGAAGTTTAACTAAGTGACAAAGACATCTGAGATATTTCGTTTGGATTGTTTGTCCCTGAGACTCCTCCAGATCCTGCATAAGCATGAGAAATTTCATATTACTGGGTTTATCCTTACTTAGATTTCTTAGTTAAGTAATAGACTTTCCTATTCCCTTATACATCAAAGACTTGATTTTATTGTGACTAATTTTGGAGATCGATCTAGGCAATATTTTAAGGAGTCTGTGAATAACTTTATTTAGGATGTTGCATAGCATTTCCTGACCCTGGGCCAGCAGACTTATCTTAAGATTTGTACATTTGTCTCTAGCTCCCTGATCCTGCCCTTTAATTTACAGCAGTTTGAACTGTATTTTAGGAGGAAATAAATTAAAAAAGTAATTAGATAATTGAAATTGATGTCTAATTAGTGAGATTAGTGATATGATTAATTGATGCTTGTGAATTTAAGCTTGGTTGCTTCAAATTAATTTGTTGAAATTGCTTTGGATAATAAGTTTTAAAACTGAATTGAAATACATATAAAGAAATTTTAAGATACCCTACTTTTATTAAGAAACGTCTGAGAAGTTTATTTCTTGTTAGACTTATTCGATGCTTTGTATTTACTAAATTGGGTTTACTGCTTAATTGTTATTGATATACCCTGATCTAGAATTTTATATGCTCCTCTGTTTATTATTGAATTTCATTCTAAACCTCAAATCTATTAGATTTATAATTAAAAATAAACATTTGTACCCTCATTAATTTTGAAATATCTAAGCAAATTTTGAATTCTAAAAATATTGTCTTATAAATATTGTATATATACATTTATATCTCAATTGGTTATAATTCCTACAGCTGAAAATCCTTCTTTAAATTCTTCATGCTATAATCTTTGAATTATTTGACTTTAATCAGTTTGGATATTTTGCTAGAAGTTAGAGGTATTAAGTTTAGAATCCTGTTGCTAAAATTAAGAATCAGTATCTGAATTTTATAAGCTGACATTGGTTTGCAATCTTCGAACTTTACTGATTGGTGGCTGCATCATATTTTGATCTTTAATCATCATTTAGAGCTACTCATTTTTGTCATTTGGGTTACTAGAGAAATTTATGTTTGATAGGCATTTGGTCTTTCGATTGGTACATCGTTCATGTCATTGATCTCTTCCCCGAAATCCCCTAACTCTCCATCTTCATCGTCCTCTGCTTTTTAAGTTGGCTTCTTTTATACTAGACATTCCTGCTAAACTTTAACATAAAATGCTTAATCTCCATTAAATTATAGTATTAAATATGGTTTACATGCTTACACTGTTTATTAGATTTTATCTGTGCTACTATTGAATTGGCTATTTTATGCTTATTTAATTTAAGTTATCTAATTAATTTTCTCTATTATCCTTTACCTTTTGATACATTGAATTATATGGCTTTCCTGCTTAACTATTCTAAGATGTAAATAAAAAAATAGGATTTTGTTGAGCAAACAGAACAACTCAAAACTTATAATTTATATTTAATATGGTATACATCGCACTATATACTTTATTAGAAGCTTTTAATGCACTATAAGATAGGATTTTTAATATCAACATTTGAATGAATCTATCTTTATCAAATTGTATATTAATTTTTAATGATACCAACGATAAGGATTTTTCTCCCACACCGGGTTAGGGTGCTGAAGCTACCACAGCGAAAGGATAGGGACTACGTTTCCCAGAAGCGGTGGATTGTTAAGCTTTTTTCTCCATCTTCTGTTATCTGGTTGGATCTCACGAGCTCTGTCCCTAGGTACAAACTGGGATGACATCTTGATTTTGGGAGAAGACTAGGTAATAGCGAGAATGGTTTTTTTGGAGTGTTCTACTTCATGACTGCCACGTCACGGATTTGCCACGTCAACTCACTCAGATACGTCTACGTCACGACTAAGATTGATGGTTTGATTTTAGTATTAAACAGTGATATGTTAAAATTTATTTGATTCTTAAATCATTTACTACTAATTTTTAATGATGCATTTCTAAACATATATAAGCAATCATAAAATATAATCATTAAAGTTCTTTTAATATAAAATGACTATTTTTTAAGGGTTCATATTTATGTTTATTTTGCAATAATATGAGTTCTTATAGTCTTTGAAACAAGTTCAGGGAGTTCTTAATTGCTATTGATAATATTTTAGAACATTTTAGTATCGTATTTCTTCATCCAAGCATGCTGTAACAAACTTTGCGCATTGTGCCTCCTGTCTGGATCCTTCTCAAAGCACTTGCTAAGGAAGTCTTTCAACTCTTCTGAGAAGGATTCTGGCAGAGCAGGAATTCCCTCCTAAACTATTTTTATCATAGCAGTTACCGGCTGAAAGTTCTAGTATGGTGCCTAACCTGTCATGAGCTCAATCACTGTACAGCCTAAACTCCAGATGTCACATGCTTGAGTCACTAATCCATTCATCTCTAATAATAGTCATAATAAATTTATTCCCTGACATTTTTATACTAATTGATATAGTTTTTATAGAATTAAATCTATCATAAAATTTGATACAGCAAAATCATTCACCATAAGATATTTTGGAATTGAAGTAGTAATAATTATTAAAGGCATAGAGTAATAATTCTTAGATATCCTCGCTATCAAAAAATAACATCAATCAATAGTATCAATCTTAGCAATATGAGGAGGTAGTTATACTTAATAAAAACAATTTCAATTAAAATCCTATATATATATATATATATAATTATAAAGTTTATGAATAGACAAATAAGACAAGGTTTATAAATGGATCCACAGTCAATGTAGTTAGCATAAAATTAAAAAAGAATAAATATTGCAAAAATATATTTTATTTTAGGAAATTCATTCTATAGTTTTATAAACTCTTGCAGTTATCAATTCCTAAAGTAATTAATGTCAATAAGTTAAAGTTAATGCCGTTATTTTCCTAAATTTCTTGACATAGTTTTCTAAAAAATTTCAATTAATTTAAGTGGCGATATAAATTTAATTATGGCTTAATCAATAGTCAGTATTTGATTCTTAAAAATATTCAGAATAGTTTATTGTAAACTAGGTTTCAATTAATGATATGAAAGTATACAGCTTTTAAAGAAAAATTGAAATAAATTAATCATCAAAAAATGTAATTTATCCATTAGATTTTATGTACTTTTGTAATAATGATGGGGTAAATTCAACAAGAGCAAAAAGTCCTCTTTTCCAGTGAGTCAACTTTAATACATAATATATTTTCACTATTTACATTTCGAATAACTTGATTTAAAATATTTGTTTCCGTAAACTTCAGAATTTTCAATTACATTTCATGTGTGAAAAAACATATATTCCTGAACAATATAATAAAGTGTGAAAGTCAATTTTTTATTTCTAGTTTTTTGTTATATTGTTAGCAATGAAAAGTTTTGAGGAATTAAAACTCAGAGGAAATAAGCTTTATCGCAATTTTTTCTTATCTCCCATAAGTAAGCGAAAAATTAATCTAAACTTTACCTCTTGTTAATACTCTCTTCTTTCAAATGTAGGAATCTCTCGCAATTTTATTTATTTTATACCTGCACTTTATGAGTCAATGCAATTTTTATAAAGATTGGTGGTACTACAGAGCTTTTGGTAATAAATCTTTTTAGTTAGTATAATTGTAAACTTAGTTGAATCTATACCTTATTTCATAAAGTATATCAAATCACTAACCATGTTAAAGTTAATCATAAGTTTAATTATTTTAATTTTAGTTTCATTTTTATATTTTATCTTCTTTCTTTGTGATACATACCGCTTATTAAAAATAAATATAAAATGCATTATTAAAATTATGAAATGAATAATAAAATTGAAAGTTTCTAGAATATAGCAAATATTTTAATTCAAAGCACCACTTTGGTTAAACTTCTTGGTTTATCAGGATTTCTACCTAGGCCTAATGTTGTTTAAAATGCTGCCAACTATATTGGAATGATGCAAAGCATGGCTGATAAGAATCCTGATTTAGGAACATAGAATTATTTCTCAGAGTATCTATTTAAGAACTCTCTATCTTATTCTGAGTCTAGGTCACTAATAACAAATAGTCTGACTTATAACTTCTCAAACATATAAGTTAAGTTTCTCATAGAGTTCTCTTTATATTCATCATCAACAATTATGAAAAAAGCGCATGTTCCTGGGTTTTACTTTGCAAAACTAAAGAAACCATTTGAACAATTATTTAGAGAATAAGCTTGGCAATTGAAAAGGATATTTATTTTTAAAAAATAAATGAAATTCTTTGTTAATAAATGCTTATAGGTAAGTTCTTTCATCTTTAGAGAACCTTCCTTGGCAACACATTCAGCAAGACCCAGTCCTAAAAGGAAAACGTGACTTTCTGGCATCAATTGTTGAGCAACCTCATATGAAAAAGTCTAACAACCTTTTACTACTTAATCAACTTTCTCTGACAATTAGGCAAGTTCTCTGCAAAGTTTAATTCTCTTTTCTTTTGTTTGCTTGTAATTTACTTTCTAAGCAAACCAATTTGTGATTAAACTGAAAGCTACCACTTAGCACAAGAAAGCTTTTGTTGAAGCAACACTTTGCTCTTTTCCAGCATTTAAGAATAAACCACAACCAGCTTCTCTTGCTAGTTTTGATTCAACATTATTAACTATATTAAATCTGACAAGGTTCTTTTCTTTTGCTATTTCAAAAGGTTTCAGTAGATCGGTTGTCTCTCCAGACTATGATACTGCCAAGAATCCTCCATTTAAGAGTGTTAAATCTTCTTCTGAAATTTCGGATGCAATCTTAACATCAACCGTATTGAAACATCCAAACTCCCTCATTAAATACTATCCATAAAGGGATGCATAATATGAGGTACCACATGCTGCAATTATCAAATTTTCAATTCTTGTGAGTTACTGCTCATTTGATTCGAGACCACCAAGCTTAACTAATCCTGGCTCATTTCCTTATAGTCTGCCACCATAGTTTAGGCATTTTAGTATGGCATCTGGTTACTCATTCATCTCTTGAATAAAATAGTAATCAATTCCTTCCTTCAAAGGTACTTTGGCATCTTTATCTGATTTTTAAAAATCATGGAAGTTTAAAAGAAGATTCTAGTTATCAAGCATAAGCTCTACTATTTAATTATTTTTTGCATGAATAATGGTGGCACCTGGATGCTCTTCTATAAGTCCATCCATGTCTGAGCTTACTATAAATTGCTTCTTTTATTAATCTCTTATGATTCCAAGCTCTCCTGAGTTTTTTACCAAATAGATTTTATTTGGGTCACCAACATGAATCACTGCGAGATTATATGATCCAATTAACTTTTTGCATGTAAAAAGAAAAATAAAAATGTCTATTCGAGTGCCTCTAAAATACTAAATCCGTCATCTAAACTGATTCCTATCAAATGAGCAATTATTTCAGTGTCTGTTTCGCTTGTGAACTTACATTCTTCTTTAGTTCTCAAGCATTCTTCCTTTAGCAATTAGAAATTTTCAAGGAATCCATTATGAACAACAGCGATTCTTTTTTACTAATCAACATGTGGATGTGCATTTGCAAAATTTCTAGTTCCATGAGTTGCCCATCTTGTATGCACTATTCCCACTTAAGATTAATGCTTGCCTTGTGCCTCTTTCATGAGCTGTTAAGCTGAGTCTACCCCAAAGCGATTTTCTTCTCCATGTTTATTAATTACTAGCTCTTTTGTTTACTAGTCGATTGTAGCTATACCACATGAGTCATAATCCTTTGTTGCCAACATTTATAAACCCTTGAAGCACTCTTCTTCTGCTCTGGGATCTTGCCCTAGATAGCCATAGATCCCCTGACATTCATTTTGAATAACAGAACTGCCAGTTCTCAAATTATATTACTGATAGGCAAAAAGGGAAAGTGCCAGAGATCCCAAATTTTTGTAAGTAGCTTTATTAGATTTTACTAGGAATGATTTTCCGAGTATAGATAGCATAATTAAAACAATAAATTATAGAATAGATATCTTATTCAAGATTTTCAAAGATTTACATCCTATTATATTTTGTAGTTTTAAGAAATTATGTTTGATAATGATATTTTATTCGTAGAATTATATGGAGAGATAATGGCTAACCTACTAGTTAACAAATAATAAATGAAGGATATTTGTTCTAACCAAGATACCCCTTCTCATACCCCCTCCCCACCCTAAACTAAGAAACCCCTCCCCATCAAATCCTGATACCCATTACCTCTAACTTTCCTTCACAAACTTATTTAATAAAATAAGTTTGCAACTTTTTGTTAATAAGATTATAATAATTTATTTAAGTATAGATCATTAACTGTTCACCCCGAACCCCTTCCTCACCTCCATAATAATTAGTATTTTTTCTAATTTTTTATTTGTGGACCGTAAATACATGCAATGCTATAATTTTATATGATTCACTTTCTCCGTTGATCATTTTGGTTATAAGCTTTTATAAGAAAATGTTATAAAATCAAAAGTTAGTGAAGGAAAGTTAGAGGTGATGGGTATCAGGATTTGGTGGTGAGGGGTTTCTTAGTTTAGAATGGGGAGGGATATCTCGGTTAGAACAGATATTCATAAAAGATCAATAATTAAACCAATAAATAGCATTAAGTTATATTTTTTGTTAATTTATTTAAAAATGTTGATTTTAAAAACATATTGAATTTATTACCTCTAAAAATAACAAACTAATTAAGTTTAATAATTAATTAAATTCTCTTATTGATGATCTAGTTTCAATCATAATATCATGTTCTAGTTATAAATAATTTATTTATATTTTTATATAAAATAATTAAATTATATAAGTGCTTTGATTATTTTGAGTTGCTGTACTTTGATTACTTTTTCTGAGATTAAGGACTGTATTCATTAAATAAATAAAAATATTTACTTTTTATAATTTATAAATTAAAATAATATAATATTTATGATTGAAGCCACTCTTTGAATTGAAATAGGAGGACTGATTTCCAGCATTCTAAGCTTCTCTAACTTATCTCTCTAGGATATCTGGATTCAATAGTTCCATACCATGTTATGTTGACATTGCGATTGAAGATGCAAGACCATTGGTAACTCCTGATCCTCCAGTTGTTATCCTACTCTGCTATGAGAACTTCTTTTTGTTCAAAATATTCTGATTCTTTTATATTCCAACTTTTAGCTTTCCACTAGACATACCTATCATACCCATACCGAAGCCAGTGTCTCTAAATTCTTTTTGACCTTCCTCTCCAAAAGGAATGATGTTCTGCATTTTTCTGGCTTAAGTCACTTGATACTTTAGCCTCATGTTTCTGAACTTCTTACCTCCTCTCTTTCTTCTCGGTTTATCATCAGGCTTTGGCAAAGCTTTTCTAAGTTTAGCCTGTTGAGGTGTGGAAATCTTACCAAATCTGATCATGATACCCTATTTCCATTCTTGGCCTTATTTACCATCTGTAGATGCTCCTGCAGAGTCCATTCTTGCGGCAAGTGCAGTCTTTGATGATAACATTCTGACTACTTGCATTTAGAATTGTGGAGGGGTATTTTAGTACATATCAACTTCAGTTAAGACTCCTCTATGAAGTTAAGCAGACGCAGTTGACATTCCATGAAGAGCTTTCTTTTGAGATCCTAAAACCTAAATGTTTGAAGCAGGAATTTTTGCTAATTCACCAATTCCACCAGCAGCTGCTATTAACTTAGCAGCTACTCTTGTTCCCACTATCGCAGAAACATTTGGGGCAACACTGCTCATTCTAGTTTCTAAATAATTAAGCATTTGAGCTTTTTAATCGTTTAAGAGAATGACTTCATCGGCTATTCTCAAAACTTCCTGAAGTTCTTTCTCACTTAATTAGCGTCCTGATGAAGCAGAAAATGCCACTGTAACAGACATTAAGCTTTGATTAGGTAGCCAATTTAAATTATCGATAATCCTTGTAATATCTTCAATATTACCGATTTCTTTTACTGCTCTTGCGTAGTCTAATGGGTTAAGAATGATCGATTCCAATTCAGAAAATTTATGCTCAAAAGCATCTCTTAATTATTTATGTACAATCAGAATATCGTTGTCAATGTGTTTCAAATAGTCATTAGTAGCTATGATCAACTAATGTTGCTAATCTTTAGCTGAAAGATTTTTAAACCTTGCAAGTTATTGTCCAGTAAGGTCACTTTGAAGATTGGTTAAATGCTCTATAAATTAGGGATTTCCTCTGATTTTAGACTAATAATTTTTAGCAATCAATCTTTCAATTTTTTGTTCTCTCTGCTCATACTCTTGGTAGTCATCATCTTAGTTCTCGTCATCTTCTCTCATGTTTTAGTCTTTTAATTCTTCATCTTCGTCATCGCTTAGATCCTCTAAGTCCTTAAGAAAATTGTCGGCGAGTTTTGCTTGCATTTATTAAAATTATTAATTATTATGATTAAGTTTCTAATTTATATTCATTTGTGAGAGAAATATGAAATATAGTTAAAAACACAAAGCTAATTACTTAAATAAGGCTGTATTAAATGATCATTAAGGGTTCTATTATTCCTATGATTAACTCTGTTAATTTACAGTCTCTGCAACTTCTTATTATGTTTCTACTGGCTTGTCCTTAAGATCCTCCAATCCGTAGAAATCAGCATCAATTTACCCCTTTAAACTTCTAACAGCTTTAGTAAGCTATTCTGCGACATCTTGATCCAAAGAGTTTAAGCCGTCCCCTGTAATTTTATCAAAAAGTTCTTTCTTAATGAACTCACTGTTCTCAATTTTGCCAGTTAATTAACTAATAGTGTTAATAATATCAGCAGTGGTTAGGTAGCCCTTTATTTTTAGGTTATATATGGCTTGATTTAGCTTGATCCTCACATTGTTTTACAGACCTTTCTTTTCTACTTAGTTGTATAAATGCTTGTAGAGACCGTGATCAATCAAAGTTTCAAAGTCTTAGCTCTCATAGACTTTAATCAGATGGTCTGTAGTGAGAACATTATAATTGTAGCAATATAAGTACGCCTCAATTACAGTAGGATAGTCTTTATTCTCGAATGCTTGATCGATTACAGTTACTATGAAATTATCAGGTTTTACCATATAGTGGTTGGTCTTAACTGTCTCAAAGAAGGTTTTTAAGCTGTCATAGCTTTTCTAGCTGAAATGCTCATAATACTTTTGTGTGACTACTGGACTTGGGTGATATACAAGTTCTGTATGAAGTTTGAATGTCTCAAGCATAAGCTCTGGATAGCCTAATTCAAGAGCCTTGAGCATCATTTCATCGATATATTTGTGCTGCAATAACTTTCTATGCCCAATATAGTTCACATGAGCATAAAGTAGTGTTTTAATATCACCTTCTGACTTTGCCTTCTCAACCATTCTTCTGAAATTTTCAGTAGGGAGATTGATATAACCACTTTTATTTGATGGTCTACGGAGCATTAAGTCATCGAAGTAGGCTGATAACTCAAGCTTATTTATCTTATTTGCATCTTCAACTCTGAACATAGGAGGATCATGGATCATTCTAGTCTATGTACTGACTAAGGAAGTAAGCAAAGATTATGATTATCTTATTTATTGTTAAATAACTGTATATTTAAGGAAATATATATTTTCTCTTAACAAACTTGTAGAAGCAGATAAATTTATTGTTAATTTCAATATAGCTTAAATTAAATAATGGTTAATAATTAAGTAATATTGAGCCTTTACAAATAGGTTTCTTAGTTGCATTTTTATTAATGATTATTATAATTCTATAATTCTTGAAATATATTATCACTTCGTTACAAACATAATCTTTTAATAAAGTAACTTAACAATTAATATAAATTTTCATTTTTCAATCTCTCAAATCAGAATTATCTTTTAATAAATTTCTTAAATTTCTTCCAAGTTTCTCATTGCAAAATTTCTACCCGATTTTAAGAGCAGAAAAAACTTATAAGTTTTACCTTTCATTTGCGTTTCTAGTCGTCTATGAACCTATTCTTTCTAAATATTTTTCATTTTCTCGTTTTTCAAAAAATAAATTAAAAAAATTGCTGAGTAAATTAATCTATCACCATTTAGTTGAGTTAGTTGAATAATTCTGGCTGCCTAGCTTTTAGTATTGTCCGCTAAATGTATCATTTTCATTGATTTTTCTTTTATAAACTCTCTTGTTTCTATAGATAATTTCTAACTATCTTTCTTCAGTGTATTACTAGAACTTCTATTATTAGCTATTTGCTTTGTAATTTTTTGTAGCACTTTCTATGGTTATGTTCCACTAATTTCGTTTAATTAAGTGTTTTGGGTAGGTTCACTCTTAATCATGAGTCTCTGTACTAAAAGTTCTCTTTCCTTAATATCATTAATGTTGATATTCCTGGAGTTTAACTTGTATTGCTCTATAACTTCCATAACAAATAGTCTTGCTCTGACAACCCACTCTACTAATTGTTATATATCAGTTAACCCCATTAAGGAATTCTCAGATTGATAAACTTTAAACATTAGCATGTATGCTTCAAGTGATTCATATAGAGATTGGCTCACTTTTCTGAGTGATTTCATATTTTTCTCAAGATTTTCTTGCTCATTTTCTATTAAAGTTTCTTCGTTCAATAAATCGTTAAAACTTTAAATTCCAATTTGTTCTGGACATTCTCCATATTCTATAGGTAAAATCATAAAAATATAGATTAAAAATTACTATTCAAAAGCTTCTAATAAATACTGATGACAAGAGCTACTATTTATTCCAGAGAAATGTTAATTTAGATTTGCTATCTTTAACTTAGAAACTTAAATATCCCAACAAAATCATGCTACAATAAAAGTTTAAGTTCCATAAAATATTTTCTTACCTTCTATCTGATATAGAAAAATGAAAGTAAATTGTAAAGCTGTTGCTATAGTTATTCTACTAACTCATAGATGATTGTAAACTATTTTGGGACTAAAATACTTGGTTCATAATTGACTATTGGTATATCCTGTGATAATAAGTGCGTGTTTAGTTATTCAACACTATGACGTCTTACTCTCTTTTTCACCTTAATTATTTTATATTTCGTTTACTCTTATTACTGTTGATAAATTTTCTAAAAATTTTAGCTGCTTAGAAATTAACCCAATTTCATTGAAGTTGAATCTTTAGGGGTTAAACCTGCTTCAGACTGAGATCTTTTCAGGACGTTTAATTATTTTAGCATGTTTTAGGCTTTTGGTGGCTCTTAAAGAGCTGGTAGCTCTTCAGAAGGTATTGGAACTTAAATTTCAATTATTCTATATTCAGGAATGTGCATTTTTCTTTGAGCTAGGGGTGGGAAATGGATCTTATTAGAAAAGTACTATTGCAATAAAAATTAAATAAAAGTAAACAGTTTAAATTGCTTGATACTCTCTTAACTGACATTATTCAATGATTTACTAAGAGAAGTAAAACTTTAATCTATTCCTTAAGACCCTTATGTTTCCCACTCCATATTTTTGATTTTCTTCATTATTTTCTTTAGTTTAATTTCATCTTAAGTATATTCTTTCTGACTACTTAAATTCATACTTTATGAACTGTTTGATTGCAATTGTCTCTATGTCAAAGAGTAGAATTTCTTTCTATTTTTTAAGGCTTTATTCTTAATCTAATCTTTCTAATCAAAATATAGATCACTTAATTTTTAGTAAAAGTGATATTTTTTATCTTCCTGCTTAGGAGACATCCAAGATTTTTCAAACTATTTTTTAAGAAAGAAAAATGCAGAATCATTGAAACTCATTTTATTTGCTCTTGGAGTTGATGTTAATTAGAACTAAAAAGGCTATTTCTTTAAAGTCTACTTATCTGATTATAATTAAGTGAAAAAAGCTTCAAAAAATTTATCGTTTTTTTATTTTACAGATTCTAGATTAATTCTGTGAGTGCTTTCGTTATTTTTATTTTACACACGAGATATTGAAGTTTCAGTTATGAAGAATGATGACTTCTCTATTTTGCTTAAATCTTCTTGATTTTATTGTTTATTTGGATTGATAGTTATGAATTAAAATCTTTACGGTTTTTACTAGAGAACTTTCTTTAAATCTTCCTTTAAAAGTGAGTCTTCAGGTTAATTTGTTATTACATTTTACTAACTTTGCCTGGACTATGAATTAAATCTTACAGTTTTCTTAGGCTTAAATCTGTTTACTTTTTGCCTGCTTTCTGTTAACAATGAAGTTTTGATTTTTTCATAAACTAAAAAATTTGGAGAATCATTCTCGACAAAATTATCATTCTAAAAATCTATGATACTTTCATCCAAATTATGTTAAAGTAGTTCATTGTCTTCTATGCCATTTCTTCCATAATTATTTTCACTTTTAATTTTAGCAATATCTAGCATCGAATTAACATCATTAAAAGGCTCAATTTTAATGATGGAACTTGTTGAACTTTATTTTTCCAAAACATCAACATTTGGTGAATTAATCTACTCTTATAAGTTTTAGTCAACTACTGATTCTTATATTTCAGTCATAAGACTATCACTTAGATTTGTATTTTGAATTTTGCTTGCTTATATCCGCATTGTCATTAATTTCATAACCTTTTGGCCAATTTTCCTTTTAATTTCTTATTCTAGCTCTTTCTTTACTTCTTAAGTTGTCTTAGTATTATCAAATTAAGAAAACATGGAGGGACTTTTTAGTTTCTGGATTGACTTGAAAGTATGGGAGAGCATATATTTTTCATCATCACGCTCTTCTTGTTCTATCTCTTAATGAATTTCCATTTTTTGCTTTGTAGTTTGACTCAAATATGGCAAGAAGCCAGTTCTTTATTCATATAAAAAGAGAATTTTTAAACAAAGTATAATATCTATAATTCATGTTCTTCTTCGGTTTTCTCTCTTTTTTGCTTCTACTTAAATAGCTTTTGAAGCTTGTTGACATCAATATTCACTTCTGAAGATTTCATAATTTATATCATTTTTCTGAACTTCATTGGGCTCATCCCACCTTTTCTCTCCATTTTAATAACAATTATATTTATTATAAATCTTTTTATAGAAGCTTTCTATTATGTTTATATCTATTTTTGAGTATAAATAGCTAGAAAGTTTGAAGAATTATAATTATTAATTAAAATTGAATAAAATTTCAGTATTAAATATGCGAGTGACTTCTCGTGACGAGTTATCATTTTACTATAAAAATACTTATATGCGCACCAACATGCCACGGAGTCGCCTCTTAACTAATAGAGATAACCTCCGCCGTTTGGGGCGCACATTAAGGCCTTCTAGGAAGCAGACTTCTATCTATATTAGGAGTATAATTAAAAGTTGTGAATTTTAAAAAATAATAATTTATTTATATGTGCCAAATGCCCGCAACAATCTCAAATAAAAAAAGGAAAATGTGTGATTATAAATATTATACTATTTATTAACTAATATTAAATAAATAAAAATGGTCAGGTAAATCATTGTGTAAAATCATAATACTCTTCTATGTATGATCCTTTTATTAAGAATGGGGGTCATTGGCTGAGTCTACGAAGTCTAAGTATTGTTAAAATAGATAAAAATAGGAAATTGTAATTAGAGATTAAAAGCATTTAAAAGTAATTAATTATAACTGTCATGAATTAGGAGTATTAGTAAGTTAATAAGATTTATATTTAAAATTTAATTAATTAATATATGATTTATTATATTAAAAAGTGGTCAGGTGGTCAGGTGGTCTGGCCGGAGTTTTTGGCGGTCCACCGCAAATGTATTATATAATTAATTTAAAAATTACCAATGTGTAGATTAAGCTAATACTGCGTTCACTCACTAGACATCTCTCATTGTCTATGACCACCGACTGTGTGTTCTCAAACGGCTGCCTTCTTGTTCGCACACGAATATCTCCTCTAGAATGCGAGTGATATCTGTCTTCCCGGTATTGGCTGGCCCGTAAATCCAGATGCTGTGAATCTTACTGTTCTCGCGCTTGATTAGGAGCACATACAGGCATCGAGAATGTGGAGGGAACGAGTGCTTGTAGATCGGCATCCTGCGAGTACTGGAACCATCACCGTTTTTCTTGAGATCGGCAATGTATTCTTGGAGAGATGTAATGATTAGTACCCTCTCCCTAATGGCGACACCGAAATTCTGAATCACCTGATCGGCGCAGTTCATTGAGCTGTATGACTTGGCAACAGCTACTAGCTGGGTCACATCGCCTGAATTCTTGCGAATGAACTCCTCCTTTGACTGTGCTCCCCCTGAAACCCTCCCGATCATGTAGTCATTGGTAACATCGACAGCGCCTCTAGAACCGCGCTCCTGCATGTATGATTCCGTCGTAGTGGTCTCCGGTATGATGGTTCAATTGTAGTTCTACACATTCGTAATTAATAAATGAATTATATAATACACTTGCGGTGGACCACCAAAAACTCCGGCCAGACCAACTGACCACTTTTTAATATAATAAATCATATATTAATTAATTAAATTTAAAATATAAATAAAATTACAATTACTAACACTCCTAATTAATGACAGTTATGATTAATTACTTTTAAATGCTTTTAATCTCTAATTACAATTTCCTATTTTTATCTATTTTAACAATTATTCAAATGCTTTGCCTGTTTTGTTAATGCTAATCTAAATTCTGGAGGGTTTGGATACCATGATTCAAAGTAGAGTTTGAAGTCTCATACTTATTCTTTTAATCGATATCTTTAATGATTCTTCCAATAGATCTTGGCATCTAATGACTCATTCTTTTTAGCATTAGTGACCTTTGATTAAAAATGGAAGTGCCTTCATCCAAAATAGTCATGTTAGGTGTTGGGCTTTAAACTTCAATGTTAATATTTGCTTGAGTGGGGCTTAAAAAACTATAATGCCTGATTCCTTGCTTACTATCCTTCAAAAAATTCGCTGATTTCATATTAATCTCATCCATTTAAACTGAATTTCTCTCATATTTAGCCCTTGTCTCAAGACTTTACAAGAACCCTTACATAAGGGCAGTTCTATTATTAACAAGTCTCTATGATTAAAATATAATTTAAATTAACGATTTCTTGAAGGTCGACTCAGCTCTTTCATTAGACAAGTTATTTCTAGTTTTGATTGAAGCTTTCAATCTTGATGTTTGCATCAATGCATTAGAGATTTACTTTTATTTTCAGGGCTAGCAATTGTTTGACTGTCCATTCTAGTGCTATTTACATGGCTTAAATGATTATCAGATACCAGTGAATAGTTCTTAGATTTTCTTTTCTATACCTTTAACTCTTGATGTTCTGAAATAACATTCGGCACATCACCTCTACCTTTAATTTGCTAAATATTTTAAATGTACTCCAAACCAGTTGATCGAGATTAACTTGGGATGTTTGTTTACTCTCTATATATTTAAGAATGTTTAATGCCTGAAATCTTCATAAAAGAATGTTAATCACTAGTTTTTAGTTAACTTTGCCTTTTAGCTCCCATTTTAATAAGCTTATTCATAGTTTTTACCAATCCATCAGTTTCTATAATTGTCCTAGCTTCTTTTGAAAGGTAGTTCATATTATCTAACTTGTATATCCATTACTATTTGTTCATAGATTGTAATTCAGAGAGATGCTTATCTAATCTCGTTGTAGAGTTACTTAAACCAAAAAGTCTTTTGAAAACTTCTGGCTAACTTTCTGGGTAAAGTCTAGGGTCTTAATGTGAAGATTGAACTTGACTTTTACCTTATAGGTAATTTAGAGCTTTTTAGTATTATTCATTGTCAAATGTGACGTTTCCGTCTGGGAGTAAAATAATTTCAGAATCATCTCTGTAAATTACCTTCTTTTTATTTGTCTAAACTGATTCTGAAGTTTAATACATGTCATTTACATTAGAATAAGCCTATTAAAAGTTCTCAGCTCTTGCTTGAAGTTCTTAATTTTTCATCTTTGAGAAAATAGGCCTTTGTTCTTAATTAAACTTACTCTTATTGTTCGCTTTTAAATTTGAGAAAACATTTCTATTATATGGTGAATTATTTCCTGTTTAGTATTAACTTTAAAATGTTTGCCCATTCTCTTCATCTGTCCCGAATGAATCCTATGAAACCTTCTATTTTTTTTAATTGAATTAAATTTTGATTTATGTACTATTTCTAGATTAGTCTTCATCTGATATTGAATCGGTGAAACTACTCTCATTACTACCGTGAAATGATTGAATGGCACTTTTGCTTTATTTATGAAATCCTGATTTCTCAAGCTTCTTTTTTATTAGTAGACCTGATTAAGGCTCATCAAAATCTTCTTCTGCAATAACTCTTGACTATCTTTTTGAAAAATCCAAATCTTTATATAGATCTTTTCCAGAACTTTTATTACTATTTATTCTGGATGAACCCCCTGAACGCTTTCCATTGTTTATTTTAGAGTTAAGCTTTATTGAATTTTTAGAACTTAAAGGCCCATTAAAGTTAGAAATTTTATTAGTATTTATTTTAAGGCTGACATTCTTTGAGTTGAAATTTATCTATGCTCCCATCAAAGTGCTTCTCCTTTGAAACTAATTATTGACCGCTTTCCCTAGATTTTAGATAAGATTTAGATTTTTATTAGTATTTCTTCTTGTAATATTTGTCTAGTTATTCAGCTTATCATAGTTTTAGAAATTTTTCCTCTAATAATCATCTCCTTACATTGAATCTGCTTCATTTCTTGATCCCTTCTTCATAGTTGTATCTTAAAGTTTTTGATTCTTTCTTTTATATTTCGCTAGTTCTTTTTCCAGCTTTTCTTGCTCTTTTTCTCTTTTCTTTAAGAAACCATCAAATTATTCAAGCCTAACTTTTGTCTACACTTCTTAATCAATTTTTGTACCCTCTGTAACATTTTGTTTTTACTATATTAGACCTGTAGTGTCATAATTTATGGGAAACTCAATATTTTTCAAAAATGTTTGAACTTAGGAGTCAACCTTTTAGACAGTCTGCTTTCTCATTTCCTTA
>ARYC01008769.1:0-15404 GCA_000711775.1 Oxytricha trifallax
GAGACTTGAAGAAACATCTTTTAAAAGCTCACAAAAAAGACATAGAAATTGAAAAGCATGAAGTTGAGTTGAAGCTTCTTAACAAAAGAAAATCGAGGGAATATTCTAAAGCGGTAGTGCCTGAATAAGCTAGTGAGTTAGAGTACGTAAAGAAAGCACGTAACCAACTAACCTCTGAAATCACAAAAATCATGATCAAAATTCAATACAAGAAAATACCAGTTCTTGCGTAGATAGATTTATATACTTCTCTTTAAAGTTATCTTATTCTAGAGGACTCCTTTGATAAGAAAGTTATCAATGATCATCAATACGCATACAAGGTGTATCCCTTCAACTATCTCTTAAGTGATGATAAATATTAGATGGAGTTTACAAATGAGTATCAAGTACTTCTTCAAGCAAAGTTTAAAGAGTGTAGTTACTTAATCAAGCTAGATGCTGTTCTCCTTGACAAGGATCATGTTGATTTCAGACTCCCACTCTATGAAATGACTCTAAGAAATTTCATAACAGATCAAAGGAATCATAAGTAACTTGGATAAATAGCAACTCAGACCATACAAGGCATTAAAGAGCTTCACAAGTTAGGGTTTGTTCACAGAGATTTAAAGCCAGAAAATATTATGATAAACTTTTCTCCAGTAAGAGTAGCAATAATCGATTTCAAAAGAGCCTAAAGAGTGGAAGTCTCAAGGCTTGGAACTGTAATGGGAACTCAAGGCTATTATCCAGAAAGAGAAGACTGGAGAGATGGTGACTTTTAGTGGGATGTGTGGGCTTTAGCAGCAATAATAATAGAGTGCGATATGCCTCGCAACGATTACTACTCTACAAGGTGCGAGAAAGATGCTAAGTAAAGAATCAAGTAGTTTATAGACAAAACCAAAGTATCTCAATCAATAAAACAAATGGCAGAATCAATAATAATAAAACCAAACTCAAGATCAGACATATAAATAGAGCAGATAAAGTTGTGGTTAAGTAAGATAAACTTCAGACCTCTACCACATAATCCTAAAGTGCATTTTGAGTGATTAAATGAAATACATTTACTATAAATTTCACATTAAAACCTATTAATAACCCCAACCCCTAACAAATTCCCTACAAATCAAAGCACTTATAAACCTCATTAAGGGGTTTTGGGGTTTTGATTAAAGCATGACTAGATATGTTGTTACAAAACTCAACTAATTTAATAATACAACAAGAATCAATTTAGTTATTTCAATCTCAAATATATTCCTGGAATATAATTATTTTAATTACTACTCATTATTTGATTATGCTAGAAATTATGTTTGATTTTATTTTGAGGAGAATGATTTTGGCAGGACTTTAAATTTTAGAATTCATGTTTTTGAGCATGACTTAAATCCTCATGGAAGCTTTACTATTAAAGATAAGTAAATAGAAAAAATTAAATAATATCAAAAATGTTCATTAAGTTTAATCCTCCATCTCATAATACATTTAAACTCTCAATCTTTTATTATTCTAAATTATTTATATTGACTAAAAATTAAATAACTTAAATGGTATCCTAAAATACGTAAGATGTAATATATTTTTTTATAAAACTGTATTATGTCTTAACAACTATGAAAATTGAAATGGTATATAATTTCAATAGAAATATCCCTGATATTATACAGGTTTGAATTTAGTCTAATTAGTCTAATTGTTAAGTGGCCAAATTATGTTGCTGAATGTTTGAAGATTTAGATCCAATATGAAACCCTTGAATATTACTAGAGCTTGAGCTTTATGGAAAATTTGGAAATTTGTCCAAGTCTCCTCCGCAGTTACTACTATTTTCATGAATAAATTAAAAACAATCCCCATTCAAAGAAAGTCTTTCGAGGGTGTTTAAATCTGTTTCATCAACGTTTGACGTAGAAAGTGTAGAAATTGTTTTTACTGAGCCAATCTTAAATTTAATTATCTCTGGGTAGTGAGGATGTCTGATGTAAGATGCCTCTTTCTTCATTTTTAATTTACGATCTATTAGTATATTATTATAGAATATGCCCTCAAATTTAAATATGCCAGACTTCAACAAGCTATAAATAATACATAAAAAATAAAAGAGTTGATAAATGCAAATTAAAAAAAAGAGATTATAGGATTATAAAAAAGAAGAATTTCAAATGGTTTAAAGGATAAATTTAATGTTTTTATAAGTAATTTACTAAGAATAAAGTTTTAACCATATAAAGCTGAATATAATGAGTATAAAATTTTTGTTTAATCTTGTTTTGTATAATTTAAAGCATAAGTATTTTTATTTGAACAATTACAAGCGGCAAATATAGTTTGCAAGAGTCCTTATTTCAATATAGATATACTGCGAAAGCAACAACAAGGCAAAAAATAGAATCATTCATATATGAAACCCATGTGCAATCGTCTGTGTCTTCGTCCCAGAAACATCTACTGCCCACTCTGACTCCCTGTCCACTATTTTGTCCAATAATCACTTGCACGAGATATTTATAGCGTTTATCTTTGCCCAAATTCTTTAATTCCTGCTTGGTCTCGTCTGCAATATCTCTTGTCCATTGTGGCAATTCGTTTGAAGTATATTGTGCATTCTTTAGTTTTTCTCTCACTATCTTTTCTATTTTCTCTTTTGCTTCCTAAAAGAATGATATAAATAATTGAATTGAAATGTACAGCTGGTCTGAACTTGTCCTTGAAGGGAGGTCTGATTTGATAAGTTTTATTACTCTGCGTTACTTTTTTGCTCATTTTTCTGTCTTCAAATAATTATTTAAATTTATTATATTTCTCAAATTTAAATTATTATATCGATTAAGTTCAGAATACAGAAGAATGGACAAATTATATTTAACATTTATATGTTCGTATCTTAAATAGTGGAAAATATTTTATTTATATATAGAGAATTAAAATGAACACTAAGAATATCTTTTTGTAGATATCCATTATATTTGGATTGGTTTGCTGGATTGAATCAAGAGTTTATGATTTCAGATTGAAACCTATGGTGAAATTGTTGATTCCACCTGAAAGTAGAATAAATTATTGAATTTTAAATGTGGTTGATTTTAATTTATCTATTTTATTAAATGGAAGTGCAAGAATGCGATTAAAATCTTCCTACACTTACAGCAGGTGACCTTTTAATAAATAGTTGTTCTAACCGAGATACCCCTCCCCACCCCCCTCCCACCCTAAACCGAGATACCCCTCCCCACCCCCGACCTATTTTTTAATAAAATAATATAATAATTTATAAAATTTTTTATAAAAGAGAATTTTTAAAATTAATCATTGTTATTAATTTAAATATAATTAAAATAATTAAACTTTAATTATAAATAAAAATAATTATTCAAACAATGATTTTTAAATTTCTCATTTATAAATGATTTTTTATAAATTTTATTATTATTTAATGCTTTACAGAAATTAATACTAGGAATTAAACCAGATTTTATAAATAATTATATTTTTTTTAAAAAATAGGAAGGGGGTGGGGAGGGGTATGGGGAGGGGTATCTCGGTGTAGGTGGGAGGGGGGTGGGGAGGGGTATTCGTGTAGAACAAATAGTTATGATGAAATTGGCAATCTTAAAACAAGAATCACACCACTATTTTTAATTGGAATTACAAATTCATCAGACATTGAAACAGGATGCTACTCTGAGTCATTACTTGATGATTTGCATTAAGAATTTCTATCTAAGTAGTACTCTTATCATGTAAGGACTTGATTATAATACCATTAGTTTGTGTTTTTATCTTCATATTTAGGATGGAAAATAGATAAAAATTGCTCGTGTTGACGTCAGTGATCCAAGGGGATTAGAATTACTTCAAGATTTAGGTTTTCTAATTAGGGAATTTCCAGCTCTAGTTGCCTACCAGTAATTTATTTTGCCTTAAATTAAGATTAATTTAGCAATGACGATTATTTTTTCTTTGTGGGTCCTTTGACTTTGGATGTAAAAATCTTAGTGCTTCACTGGATAAACAGAATCATGTATCCTGTTGTAGAAATTAGATCAAAAGATGATTACGATAGATTTATGAATCAATATGAGGAACACATTGAAATGACTGACTTTTTCAATCACTCAGACGCTTATCCCAAATAAGGAGAGATTTATCAATAATCACCAACAAAGTCCAGAGCTGTTATGCTGCTAGAAACGAAAGATTCTCTAGAGAAACTATTAGTCATTGCTTTACATGGAATTCACAGACATGATATGAGAATAGGTTTTGCTAATTCAAAGCAAGTTATCTTAAGTTTATCAAAAGAGCTAGATATGATGAGAGACTTCAGATAGTATGACACAGGCAAGGAGAGTTTGCTTGTTAAAAACAGAAATAACATTACCCTTACTTTTTCATAATATGGTAGATTACTTGATGAGCATGATTTCATTCATAAACAATCGCTTATGTCTGTTGATGTTCTTGATGAATATAATTATAGTATTTATTAGTAAATTTAATACACTGCTGTGATTTTTAGCACAATTAGGATTCCTATGTTTTTATAAATAGTGCACCCAGAACTTGAAAATTACGACACCTCCTATACAGTTGTCTAAGATCTTTACTTCACATCTACTCTGCCTTCTGTAAATTAAATGTTTAATAATCATTATTTTGCTTTAGTTGACAGACAGATACTACAATCAATTAGTCTTTCTGACTATAGACCACACTCAATCTCAATATCAAAGAGTCATGCTTGGACTTAATAAGTTCTTGTAATATATTTAAAATTTTCATGATATTTTAAAGCTTTCCAGCCTTTGCAATGGTTTATAAAAACGGAAGCCATACTGTCTATCCTGAAACAGAACTACCAGAAAAAACTTTAGTTTGTAAGCTATTCATTTTTAGCTTATATATTTACAGAGGATTCACAATTCATTTATCAATTAAATAGTTTATAATAATGTACAAATATATGAATTGGATTACCACAGTGCTAAAAAGTGAGGAGCCACTCTATCAAATTGAGAATTATATTATATATTAAATTTTAAAGAACATAGTAGATATAGAATCAAGGATAAAATATTCACAGAGACCACTTTCCGAAGTCAGAGAAAACGCTGAGAGACTAAAAAAAGAAAATTATGTTTACAGATATAAGAAATAAGCTGACAATACTTAGAAGCATGCAGATCCTCAAACCAATAGCAGCATTAAATTACCTAGAGTAGACGATTTATGATTTTTTTAGAATTCATTAATTAATTTCATTGAATCCATTTCCTCTGAGAATATTAGCATTTTAGGTATTATTAACGACTATAAATTGATATTTCTTTAAATAACTAAATTTAATAACTTTTGATTTAATGGGTTTCTTGGATGTGACAATCATCAGCATGTTTTGCATAACAGCGCTATCCAACTCTGCTTATGCAATTATTGCTCCCTTCCTACCTTTTGAATTTGAAAAGAAGCAAATAAATTAAAGCATGATTGGGTACATTTTTGCAATCTACTCAGTGGCAGTGATTATTTCGTCACCATTTATTGGTAAAATGATTTCGTAATACGGACGAAGACCTATTATACAACTTGGCGTTGCTACAATGGGATTATCATTTATACTATTCTCAACTTTGAGTTATGTTGATAATCCTACTTTATACATTATAATTGTTTTTGCGATAAGATTACTACAGGGATTTGCATCTAGTAGTATATAAACAACGTGCTATTCTATATGCACGAATTTCTATCCTGATAAAAAAGAAGCACTAGTTGGATAAACTTAGAAATATTTATAAATAATATCAACAGTTTGTCAATTAAGTTTATATTGAAGCAGTGACAGGAATCGGTTTAATTTTAGGACCTATCATAGGTTCAGTACTCTATACTATGGGTGGCTTTACCTTTACTTTTTTCACCTTTGGAAGTGTTTTTATAGTAACAACATTTTATATCAATAAGATTTTCCCAAAAAGAATTGATAATGACACTGTCAATCAAATAAAAGAGTAATTTGCCCAATATAAACTGATCTCAGGAGAAAGGCAAGATGATAGAGAAAAGAATTAATCTAATAAAACTTCAGAAATTGGATATTTTACTTTACTTAGTAATTCAAGATTCCTATTTGGAGCAATTTCTGCATCCTTAGGCTATTTTTTATATGGGTTTATGGAACCTATTCTGGCTTTTAGGTTAAATGACTACAAACTGAATTAACTATAAATCGGCTTATTCTTTACAATTTTGCCTGTATTTTACATTCCTTGTAGCATTTTAGTACAGTTTATGCCAAGAGGCATTGAAAAGAGAGCAATTTTAATCGTGGCTTGCGCTCTTTCCTTCTTTGTTAATCTATGCGTGGGTCCTTCATAAATCTTGGGATTCCCAGATTCAATTATAATGATGGGTGTAGGACAAGCACTACATGGAATAGTAGATCCCTTTATCCTTGTGCCATCGTTACCAGAGATGATTAACTCAGTTGCTGATAAATATCCTTACAATGAAACTCAAGTCAACGATTTATCATCAGCAATATTTAATTGTTTTTTGGGTATTTAGCTAAAATAGATTATTTTTGGTGAATAAATTAATCTAATCAACTTTGTTAATGCTTGATTTTAATATTAAAATAAATATATATTTTTAGGTACTCTACCGCATATTTTTATGTATAAACCTGTTTTGCGGTAGAGTACCTTAATTATATTAATTAAATAAAATAAATATACTCTAATATTGCATTACTTTTAACAAAGAATGCATTAAATAATTATAAAATATATTTTTTAATTTTAACTCAGAATTAATTGCTTAATTTTGCAGCAGAATTTAAAGATTTTTAATTTTTTTATATTTAATAATTAATTTACTCATCATATTATATATCACTTTTTTATTTAATGCATTCTTTGTTAAAAGTAATGCAATATTAGAGTATATTTATTTTATTTAATTAATATAATTAAGGTACTCTACCGCAAAACAGGTTTATACATAAAAATATGCGGTAGAGTACCTAAAAATATATATTTATTTTAATATTAAAATCAAGCATTAACAAAGTTGATTAGATTAATTTATTCACCAAAAATAATCTATTTTAGCTAATTGGACAGATAAGCGGTCCACTTTTTGGATCAATTATGACTGAATACTTTAATTTTAGATTGACAAGCGATTATGTAGCTGTTATTTGCTTGGCTTTTGCTCTTATTTATTTCGTATTTGGACAAGGTTATTCAGCTTTTAGAGATTCAGAATGGACTAACTATGGAGAGCCAATAAAGTTTGGATCTTCTATGATTTCAACACCTCTAAATAGATCAAGAGTATACTCTTCACACTCACACGATATATACATCAGATAGAGAAAACATTCAGGATTCAGCAATATTCCTTAGTTTACTGATATGTAAAACAGGTCAGGGCATTTTTGAAAATATGAATATGGTTTTGAGTATGATTTTTTAATTAGATTATCTTAATTTAATTTGTGGCATAAATTTAATACTTTAAAATATAACTAAAAATGAACAATCTCTTGACTAAGCATTTCAAAATCAATAATTGCTCAAGTTATGTTCAAAATCTTCAAATTAGATAAAATCTTCTATATAAGACTAGTGTTAGATACTTTCAATAGCAAAGCTTTACTTAAGATAAAGATTTCTATAAAATCTTAGAAGTAAGAACAAATAAAACCATTTAAATCTTTTATTAAATTCAAAAATAATATTTTTCAGCATTAAGTTTAATGATTATAAAAAAATGTAATTGAACAATTCATTAATTACAAATAAACTCATTTTTATTACTATTATACTAGCAACATGAGTCTATAAGAAATTATTTATTCTAATTTAATTGTTATCGAGTCATGGTTACATAAATATTAAAATTCTATTCACACAATTGTAAAATTTGTTATTATTATGATTTCTAATTATATTAATGCATGATACATAATTCTTAAAATTAAATATTTTATTATAGTAGATTATTTAATATTGTTAACAATAAAGTATTATTTTAACTTAAATAGTAAATTTATTTAGTTTTTAATGCTAATTCTAATGAAATAAAAAAAGCATTCTTCAATTTGGCAAAGAAATATCATCCTGATATATTGCAGTCTCAAAAGCATAAGCACGTAGATTATAAGAAGGCACAAGAGAGGTTTAAAGAAATTAATGAAGCCTATTAGATACTCTCAAATGAGGTATTGAGACTCAAATATGATGAATTCAGAGGATACGTTATTGAAAATGAGGAACCAATGATTGATCCTAGTATAAGAGAAGATAGTATATATTCACAACTACTTAGGAGAAGAATTGACAAGTTAAAGAAACAGCAGGAACCTCAGAGGAAGTACAATTTAGATGAGGAACTCAGAAAATTAGAATAAATTAAGGCTAAAAGACAATAAGAATAGCAAGAGAGAAAGAACGAAGCTTATAGAAAGAGACAAGATGCAATCAATTAGATGTTCTTTAAAAAAGAGTGGGAAAAGATCAATATTAAGTCAAGAGAGAGTGGAGACTCTAAATCATACTATAAGGTCTAGTCTATTAATTTAGATAAAGATCAACCAGATGAAAAATAGTATGAGAAAATAATTGTAGAGCAAAACAAAGATCAAGCAGCTTAGATGGAATCAGATACAACAAAAGTGAAAGAACCGAAGGATGGAGATGAAAGAGGAGGATTTCTCTAACATAAAACAGACTACCTATCTTCTCACGATAATTTGGAATATTTTACATCAGAGTTTGATAACAGTGCTAGAGTGGAGAAAATGGACAGATTTATGAATTTTCTTTATAAGATTGTCTACTATGGAGTTTTTAGTTTGATAAGTGTCTTAGCATACTTGCATTTTTCATAAAAATTTGAAGCTTAAAAATATGCGTCATTAGTGACTCAGAAAAAACAAAGAAAAGGAGTGGAAATGTTTGAAAATGAAGACAAATAAGTAGAAATATATGTAGATAATCAATTGATTGAAGTAGTAGAGACATCAGATAATGAACCAGAATTACCTGGGATGGTTGGTAGATTAAAGTCAAATCAATTTATGGTAGCTAACAATAATATTTATCCTCTTCTTAAATCAGCTATTAGATACTTAGTAAATGCTTAAAACAACAAAGAAACTTTGCAAGACTTTAACTTCTACAATTCTAAAATTAAGGCAGCTATAAAAAACGAAGATATTTATGATGATGTGATAAATAAAATGAAATTGAATTATGAGCCATATGGAGTTAATTACAGACACAACTCTGCAGATATGAAGGAAATTTAAAGAGATGTTGATTCAAAATTATCTATCTTTGACAACCTGATTTTCATATACTATGTTTGCAAATATTGTGAAACTGTGGGACTTGAAGCGCTTCTGGCTGTCCAAGATAAAATATCATATCCATAAAAACGCAGAGTAGTGGAATACATCCTTCAAACTGAATGTGAATTAGGGGTTTAGGCTAGCTCTTGGAAACATTGCTTGCTATTTTTATACATGAGTGGATGTCTGAGTGAAAATGATTTTTATAATTAATTTTAAAATGATGATAAATAATTAATTAATTAGCCATAAATATGATTAACAACTTTACTTAAAAATTCATAAATAATCTTTCAACTCTTCGACCCATCCTAAATAAAACCAATTTGATTCCAATATCGCAAAGAAGCGTTGGAAATGGTAAGTTATAAGAGCATTAACATTATAATTTTTAGTTTACAGAGTAAGAAACGAAGATGTAGAATTATCCCATATTGAAATTAAAGATGCTAATGTAAATGCTTAAAAGAATATGATAGTAATGCATGGCTTATTAGGCAATAAACTTAATTGGAGAGGTCTTTGCAACAGAGACGAGGTACTATTTTAATTCAAAATATTTATAAACGAAAATCTTCAGATCCTTGCAAAAAGAAACTGCTATCTGGTTGAGTTGAGAAATCATATGTCCTCAAATCATCATGATGAAATGAACTATATGGTAATTACAGATGACATAATCAGATTTGCAGACAAATTGCAACTAGAGAAGTTTACAGTTCTAGGACATAGTCTGGGAGGAAGAACTGCTATGACTCTTGCTTGTAGATTTCCAGATCGAGTAGATGGATGCATAAGCGTAGACTCCGCACCAGTTGATGAGAGGACCAATCTTAAATTCAGAGAATTTACTTATTCAGTAGTAAGTTTTACATAAAATTGATAAACTTCATCGTCGTGTTTTGATAATCTCAAATTTATTATGTTTAGCTTGAATTCATGAACTCCCTCAGCAATAAAAGCTTGAGTAAAGATTAAGCTATAAAGGAAGCTCAAGTATTTTTCAAAAACAAAACTTAATTCGTTGCCTTGTTAGAAAGAAACATGGATCCAAATCATAAAGACGAAGTTAAATGGTTGGTAAACGCAGAAGCTTTATTCAAGGAATATGATAATATACCCTATTTCGATGAGCAGCTTAGATATCAAGGACCATGCTATCACTTAGTAGGGGAAAAATCTAGATAATACTCTTATTCAGCTTATTAGAAAGTATTTCCTAATATTACTACTGAGGACATAGTAGTGGTTAATGGAGCTGGGCATTGGGTACACTTTGATAAGCCACTCGAAACCATAAAACATATTGCCAAGTTCCTTGATAAAATAGACAGCAATAATTAATCTTGATTTCTTTTAACATTCAATTTTATAAATCAATCCTTTATTGCATTTCATATATTTGTAATATTTTATGTGAGGTAAAATGACTCTAGACCAACAGTCTGACTATTATTTACATTTGAACTATGCTCACTTTTATTATTATATATTCTCTGAGTCAGAGGTTGTTAGATTTAGTAAGATTATAAGCTCGAGGTGTCATCATTTATTCTACTATTTTATTGGTTGTGTACTTAATTCATGTGAGACTAATTTTAACTCAATGTATTGAATTATTTCATAAAATTTGTCTATTAAAAACTTGTTTTGATAATCTTTGAAATAATAGCAATATTATCATCTTTTGCGTTGTAGTTGGTAATTTCACTGCTCATTCGATTGGTATTGAACATTTTACCATAACTCTGCTACTGTTTTTAATTAGTTTGAAACCCCTGTAAATTCTAAACCCCACTATTATTACTCTATCTCATTACATTCAAGTGGTGATTACTAGTGTTTGTGTTGCTTTATTTCATTACATTGAGTAAGTTGTTATGGCTTTTCTGTCTATTATGAGACATTTAGAGGGATTAATTATTGTTTTGCTTCTCATTAATTGATATAAAGCTGCCTTGTCTGGTAAGTGTTCTCTTTGGGTTTTAAGCCAAATAATTAGAATTTTACAAGGAACCCTATAATTGACTTGATTATTAACAATTAATGAAGAAATGAATACATCAGATTTGGGAAGATCGAACTTACTTAATTAGAATGATTAAACTTATTTTCTTTGTCAAGAGTACTTTTGAATAATTTAGACATTTTAATTTAATAAATTCTTTTAATCAATTTAAATTTGAAATCAATATTTACAAACACCTCTTTCTTATATTCTTAATATTATTAGTTTTATAATTTATAATAATTTAAATAAACTTAAATGAGTAATATTTATGATATTTATATTTATTATGTATATTGATAAGCTTATTGATGGAAAGTTCACGTTAATATTTCTGCCACACTTGTAAGAAGGAGTTTCTTAAGATACTCAATTCAACCACTTAAGCAGACGATGATGAGTCCCCATGCCCCACTTGTGGTGAGTATTTCTTGGAACTGATAGAAGACTAGCAGTAGCTTTAGAGTTTGAAGGATCTCTACAAAAGTGAGATTTTAGCATAATAGTAGCAAACAAGTGCAACTTATCCTAATGCAAACTCGAATGGAACATAAGAATAATAAGTGGAGTAGAATAAAGCTTAGAGGAGTGGATCACATCATTCAGATGATGAATTCTATGACTGTCTAGATGAAGAGTAAAAGGCAACATCAAATTTAAGATCATCTCCTTAGCAAGTCAACGGAACTCCATAAGAATAAAAAGAAGAAACAAAGTAAGAGAATGCTAGCAATCATAATTCAACAAACGCACAATTTAGCAATCACTCTTCTAACAACGCCAATCCCAACCCTTTACCACATGTTTATAGCATATTGAATGTATCATTATTTATGCTATTATAATAATAGGCTACATTTACTGCCCCAGTCACTTAGACGTTTACAACCCATAATGGCACAGCAACAGTCACTACTCAAGTCAACAGCTTCAACATCAACTAATTTGGCTAAAACTAAGATTGGTCAAATAATCTTCAAAATTAGATCAACGATATTCTTAGGAATTAAGGGACTTAGTAGGTTATTAATCAGAATGGATAGAATCAAAACCCCAAAACCCTTTCTGTAGTTTGATTGAGTTTTTGATTGATAAAAGTAGACTATGAGTGCATACTTTATTAGGGTTTTAATAGGGTTTATGTAGGGGTTTAATGTTTAAATATTAGTATTTTAAGTGAGTATAACAAGCGAGTTTTTAAAATATTTCACACAAACATAAGCTTAGAGTCATGTGGCAGTTCTCTGAATTTTATCTTTCTAAGTTGATGTTTGATTGTTTCTATTGTTTGTTAATTCTCTTAGCTTGGCTTGATAATAGTTGAGTATGCAAGTTCTCTGAGACCTCCATTTATTTTATTTTTATCGAGATATTGTTTGATTAACTGCTTAAAATCTCTCTCACCCCTGCAGCTAAAGTAATCGTTTATTGGCATGTAGCTCTCCATTATTATTACTGCTAGAGCCCAGATATCCCATTAAGTGTATCCATCTCTCCAATCCTCTCTCTCTGGAAATATCCAGGAGTGCCGTATAAATTTCCTTATGCAGAGGCTTGCACTCTTTGAGCTCTGTTGAAGTCAATAATATAAACTCTAAGAGGCCGAAGTTCATCATGATGTTAACAGGCTTTAAGTCACTATGAACATAACCTAGCTTGTAAGCTCTTCAATCCCCTCAACTATCTGCTATACTATCAAGCCAATTTATCTCTGACATCTATAGTCAGATAAGAATTCTGTAAGTCATATCAAGTAAAGAAAGCATGAAGGCTACACGATCTTTACCAAGAAAAATAACATCAAGCTAGATGATATGCCTACACTCATTTAACTTTGCCTTTTAAAGAGCATAATACTCATTAGCAAATTCCATTTGGAACTTGTCATCAGCAAGGAAGTAATTGAAAGGATATATCTTGTAAGATATTAGTCATCAGCAATGACTCTCTTCTCAATTTTAGCTTCAAGAGTAAAGTAGCTTTCTAGGCAAGAATCTAAGTCAATAATTTTTAATATAGGAATCTTCATTGCCTCAATTTTAACCATGATTTTATTGACCTCAGAGACTGGAAAGTTCTTGACTGCTATCTTCATTTTGACTTACTTCTACACTTCAACTCTAAGAGACTCCACTGGGTTTCTTGATCTTCTCTTTTAAAGGAATCTATTACCAGTAGGTTCATGAATAAAGACAAAACTTTAATTGTGATTTTTCTTAAGTGAACTTTGAGGTCTCTAGTATGAGAATATGGCTTCTCACAGAACTCACAGACATACTTCCCATCTTTCTTATAATGCTTGAGATATAACCTTGGCATATCGTTTTGAATATCTCTCAAGTGTCTCTTATAAGTCGACTTGTAAGGGAAAACTTTATTGCATTCTTTGCACTAATAGTCAACTTTGCATGGAATTTATTAATGCAATATGGCGGGTTGTTTAACCTCCTCCTCAATTTGCACAGCTTCTTTGATAACCTCCTACTTAACTTATATTAAAATCTCAAAGCTAGACTGATCAAAGTTGTCATAAGTAGGCTCCCACTGAGTACAAGCGTCTCTGGCTCTACTTTTTTTGGTTGCTGGAATGATAATTTTGATTGATTTTACCCAAGTAATGCCGCTCTTCTCAGAAGGTTAGCGCTCATTTAAGTTTGCTGATATATTTTATTATAATAATGTTAAAATCTACCTTGATATATTATAATAGTAGAGTATAAGACACTCTGGTAGATTCTTTGCTGAGAGGTAAGAATATTAAATACCCATAGAAGACTGTAAGTTGACATATTTTATGAGAATTTTATTCGTTTTAGTAAATTAAAATACTCCTAATGAAGTTTTGTTTCTCTAGGAGGTCCTCCAAATCAAGTTTGAACTTAATTTGGAGGTAAAGTTATTAAACATATTTAAATTTAATATGCTCCTAATTAAGTTTTAACCTTAAAATTTAACTCATAATAAAGTCTGAACTTAATTTGGAGGACCTCCTAAAATAATTAAACATTATTAGGAGCAATTTAATGGAGATAGATTGATAAAAATAAAAATAAATCTGTGAAACTTGGAGCAAGTTTTTCAATACTTCTCCGCATATATTTTCAAGGTTGACCTCCAGCAGGTCATCCCTATTTAGAAATAAGATTTTAATAAACTCAGAATGGATATCCATAATTTTAAATTTCATTAACATTTCTAGAAAGAGGAAGCAAGATGGAGTCTATGAATGATGCAATGAAAAGAATTAAATCTCAAGATTTAATAGGAAAATTTCGAAATAAAGAGGACCTTTATAGATATTTGGTATAGCAAGGTAAGTTCTTAAGTAAGATTAATAAATCCATTATAGTTGGATTGTTCTTGCCAACATAGGAGGGAACTAAAATCTCATTCTTAAAAGCCTTACTGAGTGAAGAGAAAAAAGCTTTTAAGTCTAATAAAAATAGGATGATAGAAATCCCTAACTACCCTGAAATATCAGTAACAAACCTATATGACGATGCTATGAGTGATCCAGAAGTTGCTCTCTACCTTCCATCAGCTACAACACTCTAATAAATTGCCAGAGAGAAACTTCTTCTTTGGCATCCTTGGAACTCTGAAACCTGAGTACTTAAATGAAGTTATTTAAGAAGCTCATAAGAAACGCTAAAGCATCTCTCCTGAAGAAAAAGATAAAAGGTATTAAAATAAGTGATACCTGGCTGTAGGAACTTTAAAAGCATCCTTTCATCTCAAGTAAGTTAGTCTTCTAACTTTATAGAAACTTGGTACTGCTATATACTTGATGAAAGAGCGCAGCAAATTAAACAGAGAGAGAAAGTCTTATGTAAAACATGAATTGAGTAAGAGGCTCTTCAAAGATTTATAAAAGCCAGAAGAGATGACATAGATGCAGGAGCTGGCACTAAGAGAAGAAACATGGGCCCAAGCAAGCCTTAAGAGGAAGAAAAGAAAGAGAAGCCAAATCCTTTTACGGGCAAATTTAATATGTGAACTTATTCATTCGTTTAAATCTAATACTTATTTATAAACACAAAATCTCCC